>PVIA01012249.1:0-38980 GCA_004024845.1 Tonatia bakeri
CCTTGCTCTAGGGGACATATCAATAAAAATGTTGCTGCGTGTAATATCTGAGATTTTCCTGCCTATGTTCTCCTCTAGTACTTTAATGGTGTCATGGTTTATATTTAAATCTTTTATCCACCTTGAATTTATTTTTGTGTATGGTGTAAATTTGTGCTTGAGTTTCATTTTTTTGCATGTAGCTGTCCACTTCTCCAAGCACCATTTGTTGAAGAGGCTATTTTTACTCCATTTTATGTTGCTGCCTCCTTTGTAGAATATTAATTGACCATAGAGACTTGGGTTTATTTCTGGGCTCTCTGTTCTGTTCCATTGGTCCATGTGCCTGTTTTTATACCAGTACCCAGTTGTTTTGATTACAGTGGTCTTGTAATGCAGTTTGGTATCAGGTATTGTGATCCCCCCTATTTTGCTCTTCTTTCTCAAAATTGCAACAGCTATTCAGGGTCATTTATAGTTCCATATAAATTTTTGAAGTGTTTGTTCTATGTCTGTGAAATATGCCATTGGTACTTTAATAGGTATTGCATTGAATCTCTAAATTGCTTTGGGTAGTGTGGACATTTTGATGATGTTAATTCTTTCAATCAATGAATGCGGTATATATTTCCATCTGTTTGTGTCTTCCTTGATTTCTTTCCTCAGTGTTGTGTAGTTTTCTGAATAAAAGTCTTCTATCTCTTTGGTTAGGTTTATTCCTAGGTATTTTATTATTCTTTTCACTATATCAAATGGGATTTTTTTTCTTGATTTCTGCTTCTGCTGTTTCATTGTTGGTTTACAAATGATTCTTTGATTTCTGGATATTGACTTTGTATCCTGCTGTTTTGCCAAATTCATTTATTAGGTCGAGCCAGGTTGTGATACAATATAACCAGCCAATCAAAGAATACTATACAGAAAGAGGAGGAATACAAAAATACTATTAAAATAAAAGATGTAAGAATAGTGAAAAAATAATAATTCAAATATGCAATAACTTGCAGGTTCTCTGTAATAGTAAAGTGAAATTCGTCTCGCTTTCTCAGCTGTTGGGATGCCCTGTTTGGGCCCAACTCTGGTCTTTTCACAGTTTCGGGGGTTTTTTGTGTCACTTGTGGGTATTTAAAAAGAGAAAAGAAAGAAAAGAAGAAAAAAGCAGAACGAGGAAGGAAGAAGAGATAAAATTGAAAAGAAAGGAAGAAGGAATAAAACTAGAGAGAATGAGAAGCAAATGGAATTGAGAGATATAAAAATAATAAAAATTAAAAAATTAAAAATAACTTAAAAAAAACAAAATCAAACAAACAAACAAAAAAAAAACCTCTTGTTGGTTTCAAACTGGCCAAACCAGTTTTTCTGGTCTTGCTGGCTGCAGCAGGTTGAGGGGTGATTGGTTTAGCTTTTCTTTCTTCCTGTTCAGAACTCAGTCAGCCTCACTCCCCTTAACCAGCCCTGTGCCGCAGGGCCCTGCATGTGGGATCTGGGCCCTCCAAGGCACACTCTCCCTGGGTTAACAGGTGTGAGCTCCAGGGCTCCTGCGGAGCCCTTGTGCCCTTCCTGGATGTGGACTCCAGGATTCCGGCGGAGAGCCCACGCTTTCCCTGGGTTTATAGGTGTGGGCTCTGGGTCTTCCAGAAAGCACACTCTCCCCAGGTTGGGGACGCGGGCGCGCAGCCATGCTGCCCTTGGTCGCACAGGCTCAGCTCGCACTCTTCCCAGGGCTATGCATGGGTGCTCACAGCCCCTGTGTGTTTGCCACTCAGTCCTCACTCCCCTGTCTGCGCCTTCAAGCCACCAGGCCTTCCTCAGTGCTGCCCAATCCTTGTTTGGCCAGGGAAGGAGCAGCTGACCCAGCTCTTTCCGAATAGTTCTGTGTCAGATGCAGCTAGTGCTGGCCCTGGGGCTGCAGCCTCCCTGCTCCCCACTGATCCCTGGGCCCTTACTGTCCTGAAACACTCTCCTTACTATCTGGTTTTTCAATGTCTGCAGCAATTTTTGATCTCCTATTTTCATACAAGCAGCAGTACTGTTGGCTGTTTGCTTTGTTCTTCCATAGAGTGGGAGAAGTGGCATCTGCTCGTGTGTAGGGAGAAGTGGAATCTGCTCCTTCCTACCATGCTGCCATCTTCCCTTCCACTGTTATGTTTTTAATTTGAGGCAAATCCATATTGAATCAAAGAATGAATTAAATAAAGGACAAACACCGAAATATATAATATACATTATAGTTCAGTGGTCTTAAACTTTGGCTCCTTAGCTTTCTAAAAGGAAGACAGACTTGAGTAAAGAAAATTCATTTTAAAGATTAACCTAGTATTTAATCTTTAGTATTAAAACTTAATTTTTATATTTAAGATAAAATATATAAATAACAATATGACAAACAATATTTTACCAACCACTCAGTTTAAACAATACAGGGTAGGGCAAAAGTATATTTACAGTAGTTTTTATAGAAAATAATATAATAATTAATAAATGATAATACAAGAATATACAAGAATAAAATCTGTTTCACGTACAGCTGTAAACCTGCTTTTGCTCCACCCTATATAACACTACCTACAGTTGAAGTTCCGTAATACTCCTCTTTGAACAAAAATTCCTCTCCTTACTTCCACATTATTTTTTATGTTAAATAGCTATGAGACACTTTTCTAAAAATACATATCAGGTATGCATTTTGGCTGATAGGGACACAAGATACAAAAAATGTCAGTATCTTGCTCTAAGTGACCAAAATCTCAATTGTGAACTCCGTGTCTGGGAGATATACAGCACAAATAATGGAAAGATATACATGCTGAGTTACGGTGTGGGAGCTAAACGTGCACTTTGTAAAAGGCCATCTTAATCACAGACCCTTATCAGGTAATTTAGTTAGAATGATCATGAAAGAATTACAAGTGTTCATTGACTTTTGAGACTTTCCATTATTCAATAGTTATTTTGTAGCTTCATGTTATTTGGCCCTTTTGGTCCCATCTTTAGTCTTTATCATAGCCACATAGTTTATGTCCAATATATGCTTTAGATTAATTGTAATAATATATGAAAAAGGTTTAAGCAGCTGTGCAACATGAGACAAATGTCATCTTTGCTCTGTTACTGAGAAAGAAGCTGGAAATTTCAGAGGGACTAGTTAGAGGGTAATGGAAAAAAATTCAGAATGGGCTTTGCAAATTAGTTACCACACATGAAAGACTTAGTCCTAGATTTTGAGTTTTGTAGCAGGAAAAAATCTTCAAAACAGTCTAGTTCAGTCTACTTATTTAAAGGGGAGTTGAGTAATTTGCTCAAAATCATTCAAGATCTTTCAGAAGACTCAAGACTAAAATCAGCTCTCCCCACTGCTTGTCCCATGTTCTTTTCACTTCCAAGCTGACCTGTTCAAGAAGGGGCACCTGGGAAGGGTTATCTAAATTTCCCCCATGGACCATGTAGGTATAAACACCACCTAAGGTAAAAATAAGGCTTTTGTGTTACTTGGCCAGGCAGCACCAAAGAGAACATCTTTCTTCATCAGGCCTTTGAAATGACCTTATCTTTTTCTAAGCAGAGGTTTCTTTTGTTTCACTTTAAAGAAAGTAACCTGTCTCATCCTAGCCACCACCAGGTATGTCCTCAGAAGTTCTTCGTATTTATTGTAATCTGTGAATATTGTGTTTTACAGCTTGTAAATTAGATATAGAATTGAATACTGAGGCAGAGCACAGAGTGTTAAAAATGTTCAATTCCAGTGGGGAACCAGCGAGCGGTTAAGGCCTGGAGCATATAATACTAATATTACATTAAGTACTATGTTATTGCATGAGATGCTTATTGTTAATGTCTGTGGGGAGGATCCCTTCCAAAGATTTCAATTTCAATAAACAGATTACACAGTTCCACCATATACAATTAGGGAGGTGGTAATGAAATGGTTATAAAGTCCCTTGTGGGTCTGTCATCTTTTTTTTAATTTTGTAAATAACATCAGAAGCATTCTAGAGGGAAGTGCTTATGCATTTATTTATTATTGATTTAAAAAAAATACATTTAACATTAGTAGTTATTGCAAATCCAGTCTCAGTGAGTTGAAGAAGATAAGCTGTTTCTACATTATTAAATGCTTGAATGTATAGGGAATTGTGAAATGGTATCCTTCATATAACTACATTAAATATTAATGAATGATGATTGCAAGAAATTAATTTACAGCTATCTTTACTTGGTAAATAAATATTTTTAAGGTCTTACTCTTTTGTTGCACATAAGGTGTGTTTTAAATACATCCCTTTGGTGAATGATTTGAGTGACAAGTGATTCAGTCATGCAGCTGGATCATGCACCACTGCAGAGAATCAAGTTGGATTAACAGATGCACTTTCATCAGGCAACTAATTGTTAGAAGGTGACTTTAATAAGCTACCAAAGTTTTGTGGTATCACTAAATGGCTAACTGTTATTCCTTATGGGGACTATAATAAAGTAGTAAAAATGAATTCTGAATGACCAGAAGCTGATATATCTCTGTGGATCTACTGAATCTCAATAGAGTAGATTTAGGATGCCAGCTATTTGCCCATGAAGCCATTCTGCAGGGTGAGGGGCAGGGGTGTGAAGGAGGTTGACTCGATTCTATTTTTCCAATGTCAGCAAGTTGTGTAACTTCTCTGACCTTCAGTATCTTTATCTGTAAAATAGAAGTAATAATAATATATTCTTCCTAGGGTGTTATGGAGATTAAAGGAATAATACACATTCAGCGCTAAACAACCTGTATTGTTCATGGTGCTAAATAACTGTTAGTTATTTTTTAAAGTGTTTTTCATTCATGCATGCATTCAGTAAGTAATTATTAATTTGGCAGAACTAAGGATACAGTAATAAATAGCAGTCCTCAAGATTCATGGATTTTGACAAATTTCTGGGTATGACTGGGGATTGTCAGGGAGTTTTGATGCCCTCCTCCACAGCTATGTTCTTGTAGGCTTCCTCTTATCTTTCATTGGCACTCAATAATTACCAAAAACTATAGCAACTGCTTTTTCTTTGTTTCTTTGTTTCTTTCCCAATCTTCAATCCAGTCTTCAATGTTCATCTAAGAAATGATATTGGCCAGAAAGCTCCCCAAAATCTAAACACTATGGAGCACATGAATATAATCTACTCACTCAGAGTAGATCACTCACTCATTGTCCAGGAACTTACACCTTTATAGCCCTAACACCATTTTTAATTTCTATGTAGTCTTTTTTTAAAGGTTAAAATGTGCATGCCTTTCTATTTGGTAAACCTGTAAGCATATTTAGCTCAATCTAGATAATTATTGTATAACTACTCTGCACAAGTCACTGCAAGCAAAAATGTATAGACCATATTAAAATGGACATTATATTATTGTGGTGGGAAGAGGTAACAAAAAAAAGATGATAGATGATAGATATGGGGAAGGGGGGAAGGAAGGAAGGAAGGAAGGAAGGAAGGAAGGAAGGAAGGAAGGAAGGAAGGGAGGAAGGAAAGAAGGAAGGAAGGAAGGGAGGGAGGAAGAAAAGGAGGAAGGAAGGAAGGAAGGAAGGGAGGGAGGAAGAAAAGGAGGAAGGAAGGGAGGAAGAGATGAAGCAGAGCTAATTGCACTGATTATTATGCAGAGAGTTGAAACTAGGAGTTAGGTATTGAGGAGAAAAATGAGAGAGAAGGAGGTGGAAAAGGGAGGAGAGGAGAAAGGAAGGGAGGGAGGGAAAGGGAGAGTAGAAAAAACAATCTACTTAATCTTGTCAAAAAGGACACAGTAAACCAGTGATTCTCCTCCAAAAACACATGCCTCAGAATCTTTAGGAGACATGGGCAGTTTAAATAAGCCACCCCCACTCCTGAGATTTTGTTATAACATGAGAGGCTTCCACCCTGACTTTGTGTCTCTGACAGAGTGGACAGAAATAGAATTAGTAAGGGACTCTGGGAAGTAGGAGTCACAGGGATATAAGGAGACATGGACAAAATAAGGAAAATGCCCCAGAATTTGAGAGTTTCTAAAAGAGTGTGTGGCTAGTATAGAGTACATATCATACTTCCTAATACATGGTACACACTTAATAAACACTAGTTATTAAAATCATTCATAAATTCTGTATAGAGCATCCAGTAAGATGAAAACTAAGGAAAGGAAAGTGGGTTTTTAATTTCAGGAGACTGGGGTGGAAGACTAGTTTTAGAGTTTAGGTGAGAGTAATTTAAGAGAATATGTCACTCCAGACCCTCCCTTACTTCTCTGTCCCATTGATACTCCCCTGGTTCCTTCTACCTTGGTATTTCCCACTGGTCTCTTGCCTGGGAGTCCTGCTCCAATCTGTAGCTCAAAAACCTTAGGTGTTCTCTGTCTTCTATTACCACTAATCTGTGTCAAACTCCTCAGCTATCTATAAGAGAAGGCCAGTCTGTGTTCTGCCTTATAGGACATTGTTTGTCTATACCTGATATTCATCTAACACTGCCCCTCATGTCTTCTTGTTTCTGGATCTTTGCTTAAGCTCATCTCATCTCTATTAATTGAAATCTTGACTATACCATAAATTCTATTTATAAATAAGCATATTTTATGAATACTTTGCTGATTAATTCTTCAGAATTGGTTTATTTCTCTAACTGGTCTTAATGTTCTTAAAGGGTATATAGTATTCTAACTAGTGTGATAGTTGTGAACTTGTAAAGGTTTCTTTGCCAGGTTTAAGGGAAGGCCTGGAGTGTTGTAAGTACCCACAGGATAACTTTCATTAGAGGATCAATGAATGAGAAAATTACCTTTTTTGTCTTGAACATAATAATAGTTGTTTGTTAAACAGATGTTAAATTGAGTCCATGTCTATCACCAATATCTTTCATTTACCCTTAAGTCTTCACACTGTGCGCAAAATAGAAATAAATTCTGATGAAAATTTTGGGTCAAACTATCAGAACTGCTTAGAGCTTGGGAGAAGCAAATGTTAAGGAATAAGTACCAGAGAGAAGATTCACCACAATTTAGTTATCTGTTCTAGTATTTCACCTATTCTAGTCACTACCTGGTTCTGATTACACTCCCTTAGAGTCTTTCTTTTCCCTTTCTTTTCTCTTTTGAGTTTTAGCAAACAAATCTTTTGCTAGAGCATTCACCTGTGTCTCATTGAAACCAATATGCTACTTGAGTCACTTGGTCTGCCTTGAGTATATTTCTTTGTGCTAACTTATTTTCATTTCTGGAAAGTTTAGTAGAATAGTAAAACTAAAATTTAGTATTTCCATAGTTTTCAATCTGCCAAAGACAGCTGTATGACAGATATTTTGGTATAGGTATTGACCCTGCCAGCCAGGCAGATCCATATTGGTGTCTTTGTTTTATAGATTAGAAAATAGGAGCCCAGAGAGGTCACGTGATTTGCTCAAGTCAACTGACTTCAGAATGGTCTGTGTAGACTGATATCTTTCAAGTCCTAGGAGCAAAGCCATGTGGGTATTGCTTGACTCATGATTTCACTGGTCAGTGACAGATCCCTTGTCTCCACACAATTTCATGATTACAATGAAATTTCCATAGCAGTACCAGAGAAATCATGGAATATCAGGAGAAAAAGTGATGAAGATTAGGGGAAAAGATAAATAGGTCATGTATGAAAGGAGATAAACTGTCCTGCCCCTGTGTAAGTCCACTTTGCTATAATATTTAGGACAAAGAATTTGATGTCTTCTTATGTTTTGTCATTCCATGAGGTATACAGGTCATCTTCAATGTTCATTTAACCTGCATGGCAGAGTAATGTTGTAATTCAATCAGAAAATAATTCACCTGGCCCACCATTCATCATGACATGGGCTTTGGATGTTTTTTTATGTTTGTGGGGATGCCTTTCTTCTGATCTATTTATACCCTCTCATCAAGTTTCCATGGTGACCAGGATGCATTTTTATGATGCATGGTTAGGGACTGTGGATGCACTCTGTGGCTATAGAGCATAAAGAAGCTAAGTGCACATAGCAATAGAAAAACTCAGTAAATACAGCCATGTAATATGTTGGCAAGAACATAAGAGAAGGAGATCGGAGTGTTAAAATAAGACTGAGTGAGGAGCATTTAGAGTACTTAAGACTTTTTTTTTTTGCATTTTGATTTCTATCAATGGAAGCTCTACAGAAGTGTGGTACATGTTTACTAAGCGTGCCTGGCTGCATGCCAATTTGAGGTTTTATGATTGGCAGTCCTAATTATTTCCAATGTCAGATAGTCTCCATTTAACAAGTCAGATAAATCCCCACAATGCAAGCCACTATCACTCCTATAGCATGGTGTTTCCCAAAGTATGGAGTACCGCTTCAGTAGGATGTTCACAGTATAATGCACAACTATAGTTCTGCGGGCAGATAAATTTGATATAAACAAAATTAAAGTTTGACTTTCTCAGAGCCATCATGTGATTCTGCTGGTACATTTCAAACCAGGAATAATACTATTCAGTTCCCCAGACTTTTTAATAAATAAAGCACTTTTCCCTAGGGCGTATATTAAGATCTCTTGGAAAATGAAGGCATTGCATAAATGCTGTTACAGAACCTGGAATTTTCAGCATCTGGACATTGTTCATTGTCTCACTAGAGGGAAGGCTGAGGCAGGAAAAACACAAACCTAGGAATTGTGTGTTTTTACTGCTTTCTCCACCCTCTGGAGGGTCCATATACCACTGTGTCAGCAGCTTGCTTTACTTTTAAACAGCTGTCTTGTGACCTTTGCTGTAGGAGTTTAACCCTTATTTTCTCATCAGAGACAATTACATATACCTGTCAGAGATGGTGCAATCAAATAGAATCAGACTGATATGAAATGACTAACAAGCCCTGATATAACTGAGGAAGTGGACTAGGCAATTAATTAGATGATTTCTAACAAGTTACCGAGAGTCATGTTTAAACCATCAGTATTGACAAAAAGGAGCTGCTTTTGGTTTCCACTGGAATCCCTAGTGAGAGAGAAAGCTGCTCATTGGAATTGACTAAAGTGGTGGAGAAATTTCTAGGAGCACCTAGTTCTTGTGGAAGCTATAGCACAGAGAACAAGGCATTGTGCACTAGGGAATGTCTGCAGTGGGAGGAATTCTGGATGGATATTCAGGGCCTAGTCCCTGCTTTGACGCTTTATGAGGTGATGTTGAACAAGTCCATTAAAACCTCTCTTGGTCTCAGTTTCATCTATGACATACAACAATTAAACCATTGATATTTTTCACCATCTTTTCCATCTTAAATCCATGCTTTTTCAAATGAAACCATTTTTATAAAATAGTAACAGCATATGTGAGAAGATTGAAGTGGGAGTCAGAGTTCCACTACTCTGTCAGCTTGTCACTCTCCAAGCCCTTAATATACCCCTTGGAAGCACCAGGCAGCACTCTGTGGGCCAGGCTATGAGTACCATTGCCCCCTAAGGTCCCCATCAGCAATCAGTGCTTGCTAAGTCCTAATTACTTTGGTATTTTTTTTTATCCTCATGAAAGGACATTTTTTTTTCATTACTTTTAGAGAGAGAGGAAGGGAGAGAGGAATGGAGAGAAAGAAACATTGAGGAAAGAGGGAAGCATTGATTGGTATGTGTCTGGACTGGAGATAACATGTACTTGAACCAGGGATCAAACCTACAACCTAGGTATGTACCCTGATGAGGGTGACACTCCAACCAACTGAGCCACCCCAGCCGGGGTAGCAAAGTCCTAATTAGTATTGGGCATGGTGTTGGCTGGGAAGGGAGACTGGATGCATTCACTATCCAGAGCTGTGGGTGGTCATTAATGCTGGCACAGATGTAGGCCCAGAGTTCACAGAGAGGGCTGTGTGGAGGAGCAGTCTAGTGTTGGTGAAGGAGGGACAGGGCATGATGGTTTTACATGTTTATACAAAAGGGGGGAATAAAAATGAAAAGAAAAATATCAAGTCTACCCCTTAAAGTTAAAAGTGTGTTTCTACCAAGAATTTTGTGTCTGCCAGTTATTTGTTTATGGGAGGCTTTACAAAGAGTTGTTGGGCCTTTTGTGAGCCAGGTAAGGATCTCCATCCTTAATTAACTAAATTTCCATACAGTGTGATTCCACTTTTCTTTCTCATTAATATTCACCACCAGGCCATTCATTATTTCCATTTCTTTGAAGTAATTTTTGGCCTCTTTAATTAAACCATGCAAGGAGTTTGTACTTCCTAAGGCTACAACTTTATTAAGATCAATTATTACATCATGCTTCTCTAGGGATTACAGCTCATTCTGACTCAGGCCCACTCAGTGTGGTGGCAAGGCTGTTCCAGGCCAACTATAATCTAACACAAGCAATAAAAAGGCAGTCACACTCTCCTCAGCCCTTCATAAGGTAACACCTCAGATGGGACTACCTTCATATGTTAACCCTTTCAAGCCAGGCTTTGGCTGTGTTTATGTCTGATGGGATGAAAACTCATTGAACTTCAGGGCCTGAGGAAATCTTAAAAGTCCATATAGTCTATCCCATTCCATCCCATTTCATATGAGAGAATGGAAAGAAGTGGTTTTCCAAAATAAAGATGAGAATAATGATAATGTAAACATGTATACACCTTTGCAATATGCCAATAACATTCTAAGTGTTTTATATATTATCACGTTTAATTTTTCTATAGCACTACCAGTGGAGAACTAATAGACTTTTTTTGAAAATGAGAAAGTTGAGGACCACAGAGCTTAAACTTGGCCATATTTATGAGCATGTACAGTCAGCTATGAGAGGCTGGGTTTGACTGAACCCCTTCTGTTTGGCTCATAGTATATTCTTTCTCGACCTCCCAACCTCTCTGGCACTTTAACATCATCTCTGGCAGTGATGCCTCAACCTTTTTGTTTTTTATGTTCTTGCCACATTTTAGTATACTAAAGTTTTTGATGGTTTGACAATTTTAAAAAAGCAATTCCCATTTTAAAAAAGTACAGCAACAACAAAATAAAACAACCCTTATACAGTGATCACTCTGTTCCCCTAGCAACTATTTTGCTGTTTCACTAGAGCTGCCCTGTGCCCAAACAACTGTCTTCTGAATGTGTATGATTCTTACACATTCTAGACACAGGAATTTGGGGTTTACATTTTATCAGCTCTGCCTTTTACTCACAACTATCCCATTTTACTTTAAATCTCTGAACTTCTCTGCTCAGAGTCCTGTCCAACAGACATCATAGTAAATATCTCTTCGGCTGTAGGACAAGTAAATGATATACATTCATCAAAATCTGGCAGCCCAGATTACAACAGTTTGCAGCCTAACTGCAGATCATAGTGCACCTGTTGAGACAGATTAAAGGTCAAGTTCTTGAACCCTGGTTGAGCATTATTTGTTTACACTTGTGCTGGATTCCAAATGCCTTATAGTTGCATTTCTCTTCTGTGTCAGAAAGATTAGTTCTTTTTTTTTCTTCTTATACCTCTAGCACTAAAACCATGCTTCTGCATTATTAATTAGCTTGAAAAAGGCTATTATTTATTAGTTACAGTAATTGTGATCTAGTCACCAATAAAACAATTATCAAATTGTTTTTGAATGTTTCAACATTTTATTTCATTTTAATAAGAATTTATGAAACACCTAAGATGTATCCATGACCACTCTAAGTATGACGGAAGGGAGCAAAGAGATATAAGACATGGTCTTACGCCTCATGGAGTTTATACTCTGTGTGAAATAAAAGCTATTCCCATTAAACAGTTTAATAAACTGCTTAAATAATCACCATGGACAATAAATGCTCTCAGAGTTGTTAAAAAGAAAATCCTCTATAGGATACAGTGACTTGAATTAGGCCTCCAATGATGGATTTGATCACGACAAATGGAAAGAGGGCATTCCAGGTCTAGAGATGACAGAGACAGAGGTGCAGAGACACAGATGAGCCTGTATAGGTGACTCATTGAGTAGAGATTGGAAAGGCTGTAGTTAACTTTACTCTGAAACTTAAACAGTTCTGGGAAGTAATGGTCATCTTGGAAAGATGGGTCCAGAGTCTAGGATACGGGACTCAGAAAATGCCTTGAATATCTGTGCATTATTTTGAGGGATGTGATGAGCACTGAAGGGTTCTGAGCCTAGGAAAAGCTCAGTAACAATGATGCATGGTACACATCAATGAGAGGGCAATGGGTAGGATACACTAAAGTAAGGGATACAATAGCCAATAGGGAGAGCAGTCAGAAGTCAATTATAGTAACTCAGACATGAGATGGTGAAAATCTGGAATAGACAGATGTGAGATAATTTACTAAAAGAGACAAAACAAAAGGAAATGATTAGTTAGACATATGAAATGAAGGGAATCAGTTGAAACAGACTCCAAGGTTTCAAACTTTGGTGTTTAAAGGGATCCTGTTTTGAGGGGCCCCAATGTTTATTAAGAATCCATTTTATAAACACTATATTATGCACTATAACAAAAGATTTCTATGCATTGGTTCACTTATTCCACAGATTACCCTGAAATTCATATGTAAATATAGACCTTTCACTGAGTACATGAAGATCCCTCAGGCTCAGGGAGGTTATGTAGCTAGTCAAGCTCACACAGCTGGCAGAACCAAGACCCCAGCCTCTGGCATTAAAGCTGACATTTACCTATTAGATTACTATGAGATGACCCCCTAGTTGCTAAGTCTAGTGGACCCTTACCCTCTTCTTGTTGACTCTGTGACACAATAGACTCTCTCAAATTTCCATCTCTCTCCCTTTAGCCTTGTGACTTTGTTCTATTCTAGTTTAGAAGATAGATGATAGATAGATAGATAGATAGATAGATAGATAGATAGATGATGATAGATAGTTTCTTCTGACTAAACTGGTTTTTCTTTCCCTGCCTGCTACTTAAATGTTGCTGTTCCTGAGGGTTTTGCCCCCACATTCTTTGTGGGCTGTATCTGTAGTCCCAAGTCTCCCTTACTATATATGCAAATGATTCCAATATTAGGTTTTCTGTCTCAATCCTCTTTCTGAAGCATGAGACTAATATTTACCTACCTGTCTCCAGAGTCTCTCCATCTGGGTAGCTCATAGACACCGCAGACTCAACATGCCTGCCATCTTTCTGCACAACCTGATTTTCCTCCTACTGATTTTGTGTTTTATGTTCCTGTGCCACAAGAAGTACCACCATGTACCTGGCATCCCAAATTGAAAGACAATTAGTCTAACCCATCACTTTACAGATGAGAAACACTTCTTACCTATTGTGTTAAGTGCTACCCTGATGTAACCCGTGAACTTGGAGACATGAAGTCTACTTCCAAGCTGTAACTCAACCTCAGACAGAAGCTTCTTGAAATTAAAAGCTCCTAATTAACTTTCTCACATTAAAGATTTGCCTTTCTCATATTAAAAAGAGCTGAGATTCAGACAGATGATGGATATAATGCTGCTTAAACTGTAATTGAGCTTAGCCATTTAGAAATACTGTTTGTTCACTGCAAAAAACCTACTAATTCAGAAAATGGTGACAGTTCTGCAAAATAAATATAACTTTCAGGCCACTATCTTTCTCTATCATGTGAAGGATTCTTGGTATTATTAGTGATTACAGAATGTGAAAATTTTATTCAAGTTCTATAAAAAATTCAGACCTCCTCCCAAAGTACATTATCAGGTATAAAAAAGATAAGTTTAGAAAATAAATTACTTGAAGTATTCTCTTTTGATACAAATATGTTCAACTATTCAAAGTTGCTTATTCTTTGACCTCAGACCATACAAAAGAATTTATTTCCACTAAAACGTGATATATTGAAATTAAGCACATTATAAAATTAATTTCCTAAAACAATGATATTTTATATGAGTCCCCAGAACCCTGGAGATTCTGAAGGCAGTATTGGCAATTCGTTAACTATTTTTATTGTTTCAAAGCCAAGTAAGAATTACACATTTACTCATATTGAGCAACTGAAATATCAGATTTCTTTCATTAGGTTGAAATTATATTACTTTTGTAGATTAATTCTGACCTGTAATTCTGAAAATTTGTGATATGTGTTTTGGTAAATAACAATGAGATGGAAATATTATTGAATAAGAGTAGTTTATTTGGTAAAAAAAAATGTTTTCTAAGACATATATGCCTATGAGAGAAAATTGTTTGAACTTTTAATGGTAAAAGCCTAATATCCTAAGAGAAAGAAGAGGAGGAACAAAAAGGAGAGTTTTCTAAATAGGACATCAAGATGAATAAAAATCCAAAGGCAATAAAACAATAAATGCAGTGATAATCAGAAATAGACTAACCATACATGAGTAAAATTTTCTCAATTCCAGTTTACCAAATCCAAGTAAAATGTTACAGCTTCAAGGTGATAATTGTTGGTTTGTGATGAGCAAAGTCACATCCTGCAAAGAACTACTCCCATTCCTTCCCTCACCTGGTCCCAGGACACATTATGCCACCTGTCCTCACTCCTGCCATGCCACTATCATGTCTCCATCACTGCACTCAACCACCCTACAGTACAAATATCTGTGTTTATATCATCAACCAGACTATATGTCTCAATATTTTCACTACCCTGCATTGTGTCAAACATAAATTATTTCATCAATAGTGGTTGAATAAAAAAAAGGAAGAAGGAGCCTTGCTGCCAAGACCTAAGAAATTTTATCATTTTAGGTTCTATTTTTCAAACAATGTAGCAAACTTGATTGGTTCCATGATTAAAAATAACTTTGGAAAATGCTAAGAACCCTTATAGATATTCACTGTACACTTTACATATTCAAGATAGACATTCTCACCAAATTAAACTTGGGTTGACATAGGATATCTCAAACTTATTTGAATTTGGAAACTTTATTCTCTCACTAAATTATTGTTCTTAGGGAACTAATATTCTACAAGACACTGGTTAGGAATGGTTCTTTGGAGAAGGAAGATGGGCTTGAAGAGGTTCAGTGGGTTTCATTTTTGGCAGAGCCCACAGTCAACCAATCATCTATGAAAGCTGGATCATATCATCAGTGATTATAAAAATCACACTCCCAGGGAACTGGGACCTTGTCCTAACCAGCTTCCTCTCCTAGGCTTTCAGAGCATTTCCTTCACCCGGTGATCCTTCTTTGGCCTTAATTGGTCCTTGCTTATAACCAGTGAACTGTTAAACCTACTTGAGTAATATAGTGTTGGGATATTCCACCCTCCCTAGAATGGCAGAATACCTCTTCCCAAGTAGGTTCACTTCTTGGGGATAATGGAGTCACTTTGGTGACTAATTGTGTCCCAACCTTGAGTGGGGCTTGCCCAAAGACTAACACTAACTTAGTATGTTTTATATATGAATATAGACAAACTTAAGATTTTGGGAAATTTTTATGGTTTTTGCTCTTATTACAAAATAACACATACTCATTGTAGCATATTCAAACAATATAGATATTTTGACTCACTGCCTCACATTCCACTCTAGTTTAAATTCTTCAAGACAGTTTGCATATTAAAACAAACTTGATATATAGATAGATAGATAGATAGATACACACACATATATCTGTATATATGAAGATACATAGATAAATATACAGGTATATAAGTATAGTTTTGTTTTAAACTAGGTTCATTCTACTCATCTTGAGAGCTTCTTTTTTTTAAATATTTCATTTATTATTTTTAGAGGGGAAGGAAGGGAGAACGAGAAGGAGAGAAACATCAGAGTGTTGCCTCTCGCACACTCCCTACTGGGGACCTGGCCTGCAACCCAGGCATGTGCCCTGACTGGGAATTGAACCAGTGACCCCTTGCTTCACAGGTTAGCACTCAATCCACTAGCCACACCAGCCAGGGCTAGAGCTTTTCTTTTTTATATTAGAAAACATTAGTAACACTTCTCTATGGCAGAGCTCTTTTATTTTTTTTAAAGATTTTATTTATTTATCACTAGAGAGAGGGGAAGGAAGGGAGAAAGAAAGGGAGAGAAACATTCATGTGTGAGAGATACATTGATTGGTTGCCTCTCACATACTTCCAACTGGGGACCTGGCCTGCAACTCAGGCATGTGCCTTGACTGGGAATCAAACCGGCAACCTTTTAGTTTGCAGGCCAGTGCTCAATCTACTGAACCACACCAGCCAGGGCCAGAGCTCTTTTTTTAAGAGCTACAGAGTAACCTAGTTTTCCATGTTATGGATGACTCATAATTTATTCAAATAATCTCTTATTGATTGATTAACCTATAAGTCACTCGTAAAATATTCACCTGTAAAGATAATATCTCCATGAATATCCTTCAATAAACATGTTTGTATCAGTGACTCTCAGTATAGAAATAGAATTTGGGGAGGCCTGTATGAGCACCTTTTGCTTTAATGGATACTACCACATTTCCTTTTAAAATGACTATACCATTTTAAACACTTCTCCAATTACTAGTGATGTTAAGCAACTTTTCCTTTGTTTATTAGCTATTTGTATTTCCTTTATAAATTGTTTATTCATATGTTTTCCTTATTTTTCTATTAGGTTATTTATCTTTTTATTATTTATTTATAGGCAATTTTATATATTTTGCATATTAGTGCTCTGATTATTACATATGTGAAAATATTTTATACCAATTCTTCACTGTTCTAAAATTCATTTGCACTTCAGAGAAGTTATGTATTTTTTTATAGTCAATATGTTACACTTTTTCTTTTTGGCTTTTAGGCTTTATCCATGTTAGAAAAACTTTTTATATCTCAGACCTAAAAGTTATTTCCATATTTTCATTTGGTACTTTCTCAAGTTTATTTATTTTTTTTTTACAAATATCAATTAGCCTATCTGGAATTTATTTTTGTGGATAGCATGTGGTAGGAATTTTCAAATTGAGAAGGATATCACAGAAAACAAACTGACAATGGTAACACTATTTATTATGTCTTAAAGAATATATTTTAAAGTCTTAGAAAAAATAAAATTAGATATTTGGACAAACAACTATACTGTATATTTATTTTCTCAAGAGTCACAATATGATAAAATGTCTCATATTTGCATAGCACCTTAAAATTGTGAAGTTTTGTATGGTTTTTTTTCAGCATCATAATGACCTTAATCAGGTAGATAGAGCAGATGATATTATCTGTTTAAAATGGCTTGTCTACTGTCTCTAAGAAAACTAATATTTTCATTGATGCTAGAAACCAGCACTCTGTACCTTCCTCCTACAATTTCTACTATTCTTTTACTATTTTTCTATTGTTATGACAATTACAACATGTATACCAGGTAATAATCTGCATTAGAAAAAAAATCCAAGCAGAAAGTCTTGATTATAATAAAAGTGAAAGCCTTAAGTTAAGCAATATGGATTTGTTAAAACCACTGGTCATTAACCCCTTTTCCCTGTCTCTAGCCTAACATAAATGGTTGTGACTGACTTACAAAAACCTACTGGAAATGATCCTGGTGTGGGTATCCGTGCCGGCTTAACTGGAGAGGTGCAAATTGTGCCAGGGTCATTCCTAGTACCAGACAGTGGGAAATTGCTAGCACAATTGAGAGTTGTTAACACAATAGAAAGGACTCTGAAGAAAAACCTGATGTGTCTCTCCTGCATCTTTTTTGTCTCCGCTGCCATTTTCTGAAGGGATAAAATGAGATGACATTGGGAAGAAAAGTACCACACCAGAGCCGTTAGTGATTGCTACTTTGAATGCTTCACAGCTGTGCCAGTGTAGCCAGATTGATCCATTTCAAAGCAATGGTCATTGCATTGTGTTTTACTCTGAAAATGCAGTGCTTTTCTGTTTCCTGTCTTGTACGTGGTGATGGAGGGCATGATGCTCTACCTCAGTACATTACTTTATGTTTAATCTTGAATCATGGAATTAACTGCAGTACACATCTCAATAGTATCCCCAAAGAAAGTCTGGACTATGAAAAGAATGCAAATTAGGCAAGAGGAAGTGTGAGTAGTAGAAAAGAGTTTTAGTTTGTTCAAACAACTGTTTTCTAGATCTGATTAGACCCAGCACCTATTTTTTACACCATTATCTTAATACCTACTGATTTCTATTCTCAGAAAATTCCTATTCTTAAACTAATTGACTTGAAACCCCCTTTAATTTCTCGTATTTATTTTAATTTCTCAAAGTCATTATGCTTTAAGAATGAGAGTTTTGGCAAAAATTGTTGTGCTTGTTAAGTATATGTATGAGCTGATACATGGTCATAAAGTGTCGGGGATTCCCAAAACAAACAAACAAGTAAATAACAACAAAAATCCATCTGAAGGGAATAGACAGCTAGCATATAACAAGTACACATGCATTGTAGTAAATAAAGTGCCATGAAATCATACAAAGTTTAAAATTTTGTGCATGAAAATGTAACTTCTATATTCTTCTCAGGCTCACTATGGACACCTAATCAAATTGTGACTAAAAATATATATAACTTCCATCATTCCCACTTGATTGAAATTTGATCTTTAAGAACACAAAGGACAGAGTTGAGCATGGTGCCACAATTATTTGTTGAATAATTGGATAAATTAATGAAATAAAAGTGAATGCTTAGAATCAGCAACAGTGTGGTGATTGCTGGGGGGAGGACTAAATGGTAATGAAATAAAAATACAATAAAGATTAAATTTTAAAAAGTGAATGCTCAAGATATAATATTCATATGTTTTAATAAAATTATTTTCAATAAAATGTTATATCATTTTGTGAATAGAAACTGTACTAAAAGATACAATATCCTATTGTTTCCCATCATGGTTTTATTTAGGCTTTCCATATTTCTATCTCTTACTATACTTTTACTTAGTTTTTTAAAGTTTTTTGTAAAGATTTTTTAAAGATTTATTTATTTATTTTTAGAGAGGGGAAGGGAGGGGGAAAGAAAGGAAGAGAAACATCAATGTATGGTTGCCTCTCACGTGCCCCTCACCGGAGACCTAGCTCACAACCCAGGCATGTGCCCTGACTGGGAATTGAACCAGCAATCCTTTGGATCTCAGGCCAGCGCTCAATCCACTGAGCCACACTAGCCAAGGCTCTTACTATACTTTTAACTTTACATATTGGAGGGTTAAATTGGCAATATGCATATTCTTATATTTTGTTTATCTTCTTTAAAGGAAAAACTGACATAAAAGTTAGGAAATACCCTAAATCCTTTGTAAACTACATGCTATATATATACTTTGATGATAATTTTATTAAAACAATTAGGTCTGGGATCTAGGAATGAATTCATATGGCCAAGAAAACTGCAAATTTCAAATTTTCTGGCTTTGGACAGCACAAATCATGCAATTTTCATTTTGCAATACCTTATCTATGGTGTATATGTTTAATCATAAACTAATAACAAAAGAGACAGAAGATATACCTAATCTTCATTTAACTAATCCAAATGTTTCACATTCACACACAATTGCTAACCATTTTAAATGACTTTTCAGCAAATATGGAACAGAATTCACATATATCTTAGATTTATTTTAAATGTAGACTTATACTATAAATTCTTCTACAAAATACTGCTGTGAGTTTTTCTATTTTCCTTTTTATTTTAAATCTTCACCTGAGGACATGTTTACTGATTTTGAGAGACAGAGAAACATTGATGTGGGAGAGAAACATTGATCTGTTGCCTCCTGTATGCACCCCAACCAAAGAGCAAACCTGCAACCTATTGGTGCAGGGAATGATGCTCCACCAACTGGGCCACGAAGCCAGGCTGCCATGAGTTTTTCTATTAAATTATTAACTAGCAGTTAGAACTTCTGGTCAAGATAAAGGCATAGGTGGATATACTGTGCCTCCTCGCAAAACCAAAAGAATGACAACAAATTTAAATACAAAAACAACCAGAACTGTCAGAAAATCAAACTGTATGACATTCTGACAACCAATGAGTTAAAGAAGAAACATTCATCCAGACCAGAAAGAGGGGCAGAGATGGGCAGCCAGGCAGAGAGGATATTTGGCAAGGCTACAGCTGAGGAACCGAGGCAGGCGGTGGCTGGCAAAGTGGGTGCTCCCACACTTGTGTATGAGTAGGCTTGGAGGAACAACTGGGGAGCAAAACGGACTATGTGATCCAGGGTTCCAGTGCAGGGAAATAAAGCCTCAAAACCTCTGACTAAAAAAAACCAGTGGAGGTTGCAGCAGCGGGAGAAAAACCCAGCCTCACAGGACAGTCTGTAGGAGAGACCCACAGGGACCTAAAACACACACAAACCCATCCACCTGGGAATCAGCACCAGAAGGGCCCAATTTGCTTTTTGGGTAGCAGTGGAGGGGACTGGAAGCCAGCAGTGAGCTGAGCTGCCCACATTGTTCCCTATCAGACCCCTCCCCAACATACAACGCCACAGCACAGCAACGTGGGTTGTTCCACCCTTGCAAATTCCTAAGGATCCTGTCCTTACTATGTAACAGGCTTGCTGAGACAAAAAAAAAAAAAAGGCCCAAATGAAGGAACAGATCAAAGCTCCAAAAAAAAAAAAATGCAACTAAGAGATGAAGAGATAGCCAACCTATCAGATGCACAGTTCAAAACACTGGTATTCGGGATACTCACAGACTTGGTTAAGTGTGGTCTCAAAACAAAGGGAAAAGTGAAGGCAATGAAAAGTGAAATGAAGGAAAATGTACAGGGTGCCAATGGTAAAGGGAAGGAAACCAGGACTCAAATCAACAATTTGGAGCAGAAGGAAGAAAGAAATATTCAACCAGAAGAGAATGAAGAAACAAGAATTCAAAAAAAAAAAATGAGGAGAGGCTTAGGAACCTCCAGGACAACTTTAACCCTTATAACATCTGAATAATAGGGGTGCCAGAAGGGAAAGAGGAAGAGCAAGAAATTGAAAACTTATTTGAAAACATAATGAAGGAAAACTTCCCTAATCTAGCAAAGGAAATAGACTTCCAGAAAGTCCAGGAAGCTCAAAGAGTCCCAAACAAGTTGGACCCAAGGAAGTACACACCAAGGTACATCATAATTACAATGCCCAAGATTAAAGAAATGGAGAGAATCTTAAAAGCAGCAAGAGAAAAGGAGACAATTACCTACAAAGGAGTACCCATAAGACTATCAGCTGATTTCTCAAAAGAAACCTTACAAAAACCTTACAGGAAGAAAGGGCTGGAAAGAAGTATTCAAAGTCATGGAAGGCAAGGACCTACATCCAAGATTACTCTATCTTACAAAGCTATCATTTAGAATGGAAGGATAAAGTGCTTCCCAAATAAGGTCAAGTTAAAGAAGTTCATCATCACCAAGCTCTTATTATATGAAATGGTAAAAGGGCTTCTCTAAGAGAAAGAAGATCAAAACTATGAACAGTAAAATGACAACAAACTCATGACTATCAACAACTGAACCTGAAAAAATGAAAACAAAAATCAAACTAAGCAAACAACTAGAACAGGAACAGAATCACAGAAATGGAGATCACATGGAATGTTAATAGCTGGGAGGGGGAGAGGGGGGAATGAGGGAAAAGTAGAGGGAATAAGAAGCAGAAGTGGTAGGTACAAAATAGACAGGGGGAGATTAAGAATAGTATAGGAAATGGATAAGCCAAAGAACTCATATGTATGACCCATGGACATAAACTAAAGGGAGGGCATGTAGGTGAAAGGGGGTGTGAAGGGGGGAGGGGAATAAAGGGTTAAAACTGGACAACTATAATAGCATAATCAATAAAATATATCAAAAATTTATTAACTAGCATTTAAATACTTTTTCTTAATCAAAGTGTATTATGTATTAGTAGTTATGTATAAAGATAGAATATCCAACTTTTAAGTATCAAAGCACACTTTAATTTGGGGAACAATCTATAAATTGCTGGATTTCTGTTATTTAGATTTTATGTGGTGAATTACCATCTGCTCCATCAATTGTACCAATGAAGCAACACTAGGGGAAGCAGGAAAACAGGGAAAGCTTTCTCTTTCCCCATATATGTTTCTTGGACAGTCATCATTGTCCAAGCTGTCTGACTCATGACTTTGCTATCCTGGTTTTGAAATGTTCTCTCATCCATAAATGAACATAGAAAAGTTTAAAAAAACACATACATACAAACACAAACTCTATATCTTGGGTGAGCAACAGATAACACATTTTAAAATTCTAGAACGTTGAAGTTTTCCAAATACCATTTAAAATATAATAAGAGTCCAAAGCACTAAGCATAGGAAATAAATCAACAGGCCCTGAGCTTGTTAAAACCCAGGAACACATTAGTGCCCACAAGAATAAAAGTTAATGCACATAATTAAAATAGCAATTTTATCAACATTGGAAGGATGGACCTTATTCAGAAAAAAATGGCAATAGAAAACCACAAATTTCATCTACAGGTTCACAATTTATTCTTTAACCAGCCTATCCTTTCTATACATGTCTCAGTTTTAGACACTTTTACCATTTTTCAAATACAATGTATAGTAACCTGCATTTGCCCATTAGATAATTTATTTTTATAATGACATTTGGGCTCAATAGGAAGATACATGTGCATAATTCAGTGTCCATCATTCATTGTACCCATCCCCAAGATGCCAGCCTTTCTGTCCTTCACACGAGTTTCACCCCCAATTTTACACAATTCAGAAACAAGAAGCATCTCCATAGAACTTACCAAGTCCTGCCTTCATACAGAGCTCAGAGCAAGGATCAGTCAGGAGTATCTGTGCCAGGATAATTTTGAGGGGATGTGTCAGGGTTGAGTAGCAATGTCTGCCACAGGAAGTCACTGGGGAAGTGGCAGATGTTTTTTTGTTTGTTTGTTTTTTGCAATCTCTGGGATCAGAGACAATCCTAAATTTTTGAAAGAGGAGAAACAATGTCTTCTGAGCTATATAGTTTAAAAACAACACAGAATAGATAAAACAAACAGATATCTAAGTCACTTTCAACAGGCTTAAGAGGTTTGCTCAGCTGAGGAGCCAAATAAGTGGGCAGTGTTTCTTCAAACACTGTGCAGGGGAGGGGCCAGCAAGGCCTCAGAATCTGTCTGAAGGGTCCTGTAGTATTTGTTCTATGAGCTTAAGCTCTCATAGCCTGATACCATCAAATATATGACATTCCAATATTTTTTTCTTCTGTGATTTTTAACACTCTCAAATTAGGAATTGTCTTACTTTTAGTATAACCAATTATACTAAAAGTATAATAAAAGTATAATCAATTATACTTTTAATATAGCATTTCATCTAAGAAGTTATTACATTGACACTAATATTTTGAAATCAATGCTGTTTCTCTGAAGAGATGAATCTAATATGCCCCTTACTCCTCTTGCTATAAACCCATTTACAAACATAGATTTATAACTAAACTGTATTACATGTAGCTCTGCCTGTATCAATTTTTTTCAAATTTAAAACTCACTCTAAATATAAAAATTTTACTATCCTTCATTTGTGTATGCCCTGTTCCCTCCTCCTCCACCCTCATATCCTATGACAGTCTGTATTCTATGTATTGTCATTGAAAAAGAGTTTGTAGAGTTTTACATTCTATAGTTTGATTACAAAAAGATTATTTTATTTTCTAAGCATTATATTTTATTAGTGTAATAAAATTATAATATTATATATAGTTTTTAAATTAACCATGCAGAAATTCTCTCAATGATGAAGCATAGCCTACTGGGAAAGGATATGTTGTTTTTAAATTAAACATAATATGTTGCCATTTTGGTGTCTACAAACCTTATGAGCTTGATAATTGTGAGTCTGTCTTTGAAAAAAGCTTCCCCCACCCTTGCTGGTGTGGCTCAGTTGGTTGGAGTGTCATCACATAGACCAAAAGTATGGAGTTCAATTTTGTTCAGGGCAGATATCTAAGCTGAGGGTTTAATCCCCATTTGGGGGTATAATTGGGAGGCAACCAATCAATGTTTCTCTTTTGCGTCAATGTTTTTCTCTCTCTCCCATCCTCTCTCTCTAAAATCAATAAATATCTTTTGACAATAAAAAAACGAAAAGCTTCTCCCTGTGAACCAACAGAAGCATAGAAGTCAAATTGAGAGGCAGCAAAGCTGAGAGTGGACTCTGGACTGCAGTGACCTACCAATGGTAGACCCTAATGGGGTTGCCAGGCAGGAAACCAGCCTGCCTCCTTTCCAGAGGCCTGGCATTGCTAGAGGCCCTTCTGGACAGTATGCATGTATCTGTGTCCTCTCTATACTGCATGTCTCACTTCTTGTTGGCTATGGTAGAAAAAGGCCCTGTCAAGATATTTTTATCCCATAAGAGCATTTCTTTTTATGCCCAAGGCAAAGTAAGCAAGTCTGTTTGTGTGGGGAGGGCATTCTTGCTGAGTTGTATTAGGGTAATAAAAGCTACCTTTTAATAATTAAAGCACTACAGAGTTTTCTCTAAAGGTCTTCTAGAAGCCTGAGTGTCCAGGATTGTGGCCTCCAAATATCTGGAACTACAATTGCATTATGATAATATGATTATTTTCTACTTTATTATAGCATTATTGGTCAGTGCACCGAGAATGTTGTCTTAAAGGCAATGAAATGACCCTAAAAGGCCAGGGAGGGTGCTCCTTCACTTCACTGGTGAGGTAGAATAATGTAATGCTGGAGAACTGACACATTGGTGCCTCACTGCCTGGGTCCATATCCCAATCTGGCCACATTTACTAGGTTGGACAAAGTTATTTAGCCTTCCCATGACTCACTTTGGCTGTTTGTAAAATGTGGATCATAGTGCTACCCTCCCCTCCTGCATTGGGAGCTAGGGTTGTCAGGAAGATTGTTAGTATATATCACATGTTTAATCTGGCACTTAATAAATCCATTGTGAATCTTTACTATTGTTATTGTCCATGGTACTCAGAGAGATAACACACATAAACACATACATGATCTCCAGCAGTGGTTCTCAATTTTTGACAGGTAATACACATAGAAACCACCTGGGAATTTCCCCCCACCCAGTTTTATTAAGACATAATTGACATGCATATAGTACTGTGTAAGTTTAAGGTATATAGCCTAATGATATCACTTACACATATCACATATACACAATAAGTTTAATTAATAACAATCAGTTCATATAAGAAAAAAGGGGTTTTTCATCCTTGTGATGATAACTCTTAAGATCTGCTGTCTTAACAACATTCAAATACCATACAGCAGTGTTAACAATATATCCTTACTACTTATTTATCTTAAAACTGGAAGTTTGTATCTTTTGACTCCCTTTATCAAATTCCCTCTTCCCTCAACCCTGACTTCTGGCCACCACAAATTTGATTAATTTTTCTATGAGTTTGTTTTTTTCTTTTGTTTTTAGATTTTACATGTAAGTGGAATTCTACATGGAAGTGAAGCCACCTTATTTGCCTTTGTCTGACTGACTTTTTTCAATTATCATAATGCCCTCAAGTTCCATCTGTGTTGTTGAAAATGTCTGGGAATCTTAAACTAT
The DNA here is from genome assembly GCA_004024845.1 of Tonatia bakeri. NCBI lineage: Eukaryota > Metazoa > Chordata > Mammalia > Chiroptera > Phyllostomidae > Tonatia > Tonatia bakeri. The sequence continues at coordinate 25,427 of PVIA01012249.1, forward strand.
GGGTTACATCAGGACAATCTGAGATTCTACAGTTGCTGCTGGCTCACAGACCACACTTTAAATAGTAGAAGTCTAGAGCAGATGAAGAATAGGACTAACTGAAAAATATATTGAGTATAAAATTAACAGGGCCCCAGTTACAATCACTCTCTGTCTACTGAAAAGTAACCAGAGCTGGCAGGGAGTGGAGAGAACTCAGTCCTAGCCCCTAGTCTGCCATTGACCAGCTATGTGTCATATCACTTAGTGTCCACTACTTAAGTGTGTTGTATTTAATTGCTATACCTAGTTCACAGGCTTTTGTTATAAGGGTCAAATGAAAAGATGTATGTGAAAGCTCCTTGAAAAATTAAAAGTGCTGCCCAATTGTGAAAGGATCAATATAACAGGAGGAAGGGTGGGTAGAGTGATGTTTGGCTGTTAACGCAGAGCTCCCCAGAAGAGTAAATTCTGATCATGAGTTTGAAGGCAGCATCTAGAGAGGCAGATTTGCTGTTATTCCAATTGAGAAGTAACTGCTAGTGGAAAAAATACTGCAAAGATGAAAGCAAGTAAGTCTGGGTGTGTGTGTCTATGCATGTACCAGCCACAACAAAATAATATGCTTGCTCAGCAAAGGGTGCTGATTCAAGAATTGATGAGATATTAAACTTAAAAAAAATAATCAGAGAAAAATAACATAGAAGAGAAGGTAAAACACTGCATCTGAAATCTTGACTGAACTGACTGAAAGACAAAAGAGGGATAATTTTACAGAGTAATTTCAGTGTTGCTCATTTGGCAAACAGGCTCCTCCATTTGGCAAGAATATTGTATAGATGAAACTTCCACATACCTGGCCACTAATATTGTCTCTGCAAAGCCCTATGCAACTAGACATTAGCTTGTGTCTGCACCAAAGACTTGACCCCAGAACTGTATGCACAACTCTTTATAGCCTTATATCTTTTTAAAATAAACTGTTGTTCTAGTACAGTTGTCTCCTGCTACTACTTTTCCTGCCACTACTTTACCCTACCCCACCCATCCCTACCTCCCACCCTCAATCCTTCCCCACTTTGGCTTTGTCCATGGGTCCTTCATACATGTTCCTTGATGACCTTTTCCCTTCTTTCTGCCTCTCCACTCTCCCCTCCTCTCTGGTTACTGTCAGTTCTTTATTTCCATGTCTGTGGTTATATTTTACTTGCTTATTTGTTCTGTTGATTAGGTTCTACTTATAGGTGAAATCATATGATACTTGTTTTTCACCGCCTGGCTTATTTCACTTAGCATAATGCTATCCAGTTCCATCCATGCTGTCGCAAAAGGTAGGCGCTCCTTCTTTCTTTCTGCTGCATAGAATTCCTTTGTGTAAATGTACCATAGTTTTTTGATCCATTCATTTACTGATGGGCACTTAGATTGATTCCAGCACTTGGCTATTGTAAATTGTGCTGCTATGAACATTGGGGTGCATAGGTTCTTTTGAGTTAGTGTTTCAGGATTCTTAGGGTATAGTCCCAGCAGTGGAATTACTGAGTCAAAAGGCAGTTCCAGTTTTAGTTTTTTGAGGAAATTCTATACTGTTTTCCACAGTGGCTGCATCAGTCTGCATTCCCACCAACACTGTACTAGGGTTCCCTTTTCTTCACAACCTTACCAGCACTTATGGTTTGTTGATTTGTTTATGGTGGCCATTCTGACTGGTGTGAAGTGTTATATCATTGTGGTTTTAATTTGCATATCTCTGATGGCTAGTGATACTGAGCATCCTTTCATATGTTTCTGGGCCCTCTGTATGTCCTCCTTGGAGAAATGTCTGTTCAAGTCCTTTATATGGAACCATAAATGACCCTGAATAACTTCAGCAATCTTGAGAAAGAAGAACAAAGTTGGAGGGATCACCATACCTGACATCAAACTATATTACAGTAATCAAAGTAATTTGGTACTGGCACAAGAACATGCAAAGATCAATGGAACAGAACAGAGAACCCAGAAATAAACCCAAGTCTCTATGCTCAATTAGTATTTGGCAAAGGGGGCAGAAGCATAAAATGGAGTAAAAATAGCCTCTTCAACAAATGGTGTTGGGAGGGCTGGACAGCTACATGCAAAAAAATGAAATTCGACCACCAACTTTCACCATACACAAAAATAAACTCAGGGTGGATAAAAGACTTGAATTCAAATCATAATACCATAAAAGTCCTAGAGAAGAACATAGGCAGAAAATTTCAGATATTCCATGCAGCAATATTTTCACCAATATGTCCCCTAGAACAAGGAACATAAAAGAAAGAATAAACAAATGGGACTTCATCAAAATAAAAAGCTTCAGCATGGTTAAATAAAACATCAGCAAAATGAAAAAGGAACCAACTGTATGGGAAAATATATTTGCCACGGACATCTTGGACAAGGGTTTGATCTCCAAAATATTTAAAGAACTCACATGATTCCACTCTAAGAAAACAAGTAATCCAGACTTCCATCTTTTCTGTTCTTGGCCATTTACCTTTGTTCAGGATAGGGCTAGCCTCATGGATGTGCAATCGGTGCAGTTGCATAGGGCCCCATATTCTTAATAATGTTTGAATAAGAGGCACTGAATTTTCATTTTGCACTAGGACCCAATGCTGGTTTGTTTCTCTCTTGTCCTTGCCAACTGCCCACTGCTGACCTTTCTGCCAATCTTCCCTCCTTCCCTTTCAGGAGAACTTTTAATTTGCCCCATTTATGATTCTTGATTGTCTGCACATCAGTATCACCTGAAGCATTTTAAATAATACTGTTACCTAAGTTCAACCCCAAACAATCAGACCAGATTTGCTGGGCTGGGTGGCAAACATGCATTTATGTTATGGTATGCATGTGATTCTAGTGTTCCCTTCCAGGGCAGGGAATAAATGTCCTGTTTGCAGAAAGCATTCTCTACCTCCTGACTTTAGCTGAAACTTGGTTGTACCCTATGGACATGGCTTTCTTTGCAGTCCTGTCAAGTAGAGGCTGCTCATTTTTGTCCACTCCACAAACCATAACATTAGAAGGCCAGAATCATCATAACACCCAAATGTTGGTAACATACCATTACTTCTCTATTGTAGTCCTTTGAGAACTTGCTCTTCTGCAATATAATACATATTTCAAGGCACTATTATTGAAGACAATATTCTTGAAGACAATATTCTTTGAATCCCCCAACTCTAGTGGCCTTCAACTTCTCTCCATGGACATGCATTCTCACACCTAATAATGTTGTCCCCTAGAACTCTCCCACTTCCAAAATCATGTGCTGAGCCCAGTCACACTCTGTGTCATCTCTCAGCCCTTTGTATCTACCATGACTATATTCCCACCCCAAATAATGTAATAGGCACAGTTTCTGGGGATTAGGGCATGACTATATTTTTTGGTGGAGCACTACATAAATTCATACAACTTTTCAGATTGGAACCACTAAACGTCTTCAACATCTTCACCCATTCCTGTTACTTGTTCTCACAAAGCTCATGTTCCTAACACTTTTAATGACTATCTAAAATACCAACAATTAACCCTCTCAAATCAAGCCATTCCCTCTCTCACAGCAGTTGAATTGATGTCCTCTTTGACTTAGAAAATTAAAATCATCAGGATTCTTCTCCATCAACTTCTTCCGTATACACTCATTCTCTTTCCTTGCAGTCCCAAAGGGTGATCTTTCCGTTTTCTTGCTCAGACTTCTTTTGGGGACCTTATTCCATTAGGAGTACCAGCTTTTTTACTAGTATTCTTAACCTTTCCTCTTAACTATCTCCTTCTACTCAGATTATAATAAACTCTAGTCTCAACCTCTTTTAAATGAACAAAAAGCCCCTGTATTCATACCATCTTTTCTTGCTTCCTAATCTAATGGATTTCAAACTTTTTACATCAATTTACAGTACAAAACATATTTTATATTGGGACTCAGTATACACATAAATAGGACATAATTAAGACTAAAATTTCATGAAATAATATTTGCCCTTAATATGTGCTAAGCACTCTTATTTCATGTTTTATTCTACTCTCTTCTATTACATTCTTTACTCTTTAATTTTTTAAATGTTGTTTGCACCTCACTAAACTTATTTCATTTCCTAGTAATAGACTGAAACCCACAGTCTAAAAGTCACTGATGTAACCTGTCCTGTCTGTTTAAACAAATAGATACACTTCTTCACTTGCTACACATTTCTTTACCCACTAAAATGTGGCCACAATCTCCATTATTCCAATGAAACTGCTCATACTAACTGTTATTTATCCAAATAATTTAAGTAGCTAGTATGTGTCACATATTAACAAGTATAGTGGATATCTTTCTCTTCTTCTCTTACTTGATCCCTCTAAAGTTTTGGAATGACCAATTATACTGTCCTACTGCATAATTTCTCCTTCCCTGGCCACTGGATGATTGTGAACTCAGTAGTTTTCTCAGTTCACTGAATATTTGTCCTCAGTTAATTCCCAGGCTTCTCTTTTCTGCTGCAGTCTCAAACTATTGGTGTTCCTCAGAATTGCATCCTAAGTCTTTGTTCTTCTAACACACATTTCCTAGGTGTTTATTCACTCTGTGATTTTAAATACCACCTGTTAGTTGATTGTTCCAGAGTCTGTGTCTCCACTTATCCTCTGTTCCTTGAGCATCTGGCACTATCAACATCTCCAATGGAATCCCACAGGCACTTTCTATGCATTATATCAAAATTTGACCTTTTTATTCCAGAAAAAATACAGCAAGGAAAATCATGGGCTCTGTAACCTGTGTTGACAGCAGTTGAAAGCATCCTCTAGACAAATAATTCTCACATTTTCTTAGCCCTGATGATGCCAAGAGTTCTTTAGACTAGCTTCTCCTAGAGCTTTCTTTTGCCAAAGAGTGAATTTAAAAGTTGGCATTATTATTCATGATCTATGATGGTGAATACAATTTCTTATTATAATACCAAAAATGCCATGTAAATATGAATTATTATTTCATGCTCCAAGCCCACATACAAACATACCATGTTCCCAGTATAAAACCACTAAGGAGTCAGTATTTCACCTACCTAATTAAGGCCTTAAGTCCAGGCTGGCACCTGCATTCCCTAACAAGTCTTGTACATGCCAGGGACCTCATTTCCCAAAGGTCCCAGTCCTGTTTGGTCAATAATGAAAAGGGACAATTTCATGTACCTGTCTAGTCCATGGGAGAGAACAAGTTGGTCCATGTCAATGGGCCATTAAATCATGGACTTATTTGCACAGCAATAGGATCCTCATGAAGATTGGAGTGACCCAATCTATTCTTTCTCCTTTTTCTTTATTTTGGTTATCTTTCCTCTCTCAGGTACAGAAAATTTGGATGAATGCCAATTTGTTTAATTGGATTTTTTAAATAAATGCAAAAAATACTAAGTAGTCCTTCTAAGCTCTTTTAGTGAGCTCAACAAGTGCCAAATCAATTAAGCAAATTGCTTTAAAAAATAACCTACCAACTCCAAGTAAACCTTTTCCCTTCTTCAGAGAAAGTGTATGCCAAGGTTTATGCAGAGCAAATTTTTCCAGCTGAATTACTAACTTCTCCACACTAGGGATTTAAAAGGGAAATGCTAACACAACCTCAGTCTCAGTAGCAGAAGGGTGGGGCTCTAGTTCTAATCGAGGTTGTTTTGACAGCACTTAGGGACTACCCCCACCCCATCCCACCCCTACAAATGGCCTGCAGACACCATGCCCATGGCTGTGACCTGATTTACTTGTGCCTTTCTTGGGGCACTCGTACTAAAAATATCTGCACTTGAACATATAAAACAAAACATTTTTCTCTCTTCTTTAGTTTCTTTAAATAAACATAGTGAAATATGAAAACCCACCTGGATAGATGTTTTCATAGGTTTCTTTTTTCCCTTTGTTTCTCAGGTTCCCTCTAACCTATCATTTAATAATCAGTAGCACACGATCTGTGTTTTCTTTGCAGTGGTAATACATAACAGGAACAACCAGAGGACAAAAGAAAGGTGGAGAAAAGTTAGATATATAAGAAAGAAAAAGTGAGCCATTGATTTTAATGACAGATCTGTAAGACATTGCAATAGTCTTATTTATTTGTATACAGAAGACTCAATTACATAGATACATATCATTTTAACAACTGTGTTATTTACAGGAGAACTGCAGCTTCATAAATAATATGGACCTGGAATTCTTTGAGCTGCTGTTTATTCATTGTTACATAAGGAATGGTGATGGCTACACATATACCTCCGTGAAGTCATTAGAAAAGCATTACAATAGGCTAGGGAAAGAAGAAGGAGGCCAAGGAATCCCCCCACTAAAATTTTCAGTAAATTATCCTGGGGTGATGGGATCCCAGACAGAGTTGCTGAACTCTTTTCTCTCCTGCCAGTATAGGACTGTTGCCATGGCAGTTGTGTTAAAGGATCAAGGTCTTTAAACTTCTGCTTTAATTACACAAGCCATTAGGATTATATTATAGATTTTGTTTTTCTAAGCATGAAGGATATGTCTCAAAAGAAGTCTTGTAGGAATAGGATGAACTGTTCCCAAGCATCTTCTCTTGATGGGGCACCTGATAGAAGTGGAGAGAGAGATCCTGGTGCTGCTGTGCATAGTTCTCTAAGGTTCCCTGGAGTCTTGTTCAGGGAGTCTCCTGAAATAATTCTTTCTTTAACAATATTAGTTTAGTGCATAGTTTCCCTGCTAGACTGTAAACCCCAAAGGCTCGGGAGCTATATCTGGTCATTATTCAGTAAATGTTTGTTTGCAAATGAGTAAATTAATTAAGTAATCAGGAGAAATGGGACAGCACAGTATTATTTTCATGTATTCCCAGCACCTTGCAAACACCCTCCACCTAATAAGAACTTAATAATATCCTAAAGAATGAATGATCAGAGAAGATTGTTAGCATCCCAATTTTAGGATGAGTTGGCTAGAGCTTGCAATTATTAATAAACTTGAAACTGAGACCAACATCTTGGGATTCAGAAACCTCCAAGGACAGCTCCCCTACAGAGCAAGGAAGGATCGCAGAGCTACTAGGAGGCAAGTGTAGGTTAAGGGCAACTGCAAGAAAATAATAAACATTCCTGGTGAATAGCAGTGCAATAAATGTAAGAGGGCATAATCTCCTTGAGATCCTGATTTTAAGCCTTTTGAATATATATTTAGAGTGAGATTGTTGGATTGTATGGTAGTTTTATTCTTAATTTTAGGAAGAACCTTATAATATTTTTCATTACAGCTGTACAATTTTATATTCTCACCAACAGTGTACACGAGTTTCAATTTCTCCATGTTGCCAAACTTACCTTTTGGTTTTTTTTTTTTATAATAGCTATTTTAACTGGTGTGAGATATCTCACTGTCCACATTAGTCAAGATATGGAAATAACCTAAATTTCCATTAATGGATGAATGGATAAAGAAAATGTGTTATGTACATAGGAGATTTGGAAGATGGCAGCGATGTAGGAGGGAGTAGATTCCACTTCTCCCTACACATGGGAGAAATACCTAGCTGATGTATGGAGGAACAGAGCAAACAGCCAACAGTACCCCAGCATATATGAAAATAGAGGACCAAAATTGTAGGGAACATTGAAAAACCAGATGGTAAAGAAAGTGCTTCAGGACAATAAAGTCCGTGGGACCAGTGTGGGGACCAGGGCCCGCGGGTCTGCCGCAGGGTCTTTGGAGATAGGTCAATGGCTCCCTCCCCTGCCAAATAAGGATTGAGCAATGCCAGGAGAGGCCTGGTTGCTTGAAATCCCAGAGAAGGGAATAAGGACTAAGTGGTAAACACACAGGGACTATGAGCACCCACAGAATCTGTGGACACTGGCTGGGGAGAATTGACAGTTGGGTCGGGACAGGCCCTAACCCAGTTAGTCCCTGGTCTGGTTGAAGAATTGGGCTGTGTGAGAGGCCCAGCCTCTGTACAGAGCAGCAGGCTTGAATACAAGGCATTTCTCAAAAAGAAAAAGTGAAAAAAGAGACACAGTTTGGGGAATTCTTCTGTAGCAGCCACTCAAGCCTCCTCTCCACCCAGCTGTGCAGTGCTTCTGAGGTGGCCCAGAATGCCCTGTGTGCACTCCCCAGCCCTGGGAAGAAGGTGCACTTGAACCTGAGGGACTGGAGGCGCCCAGCCAAGTGCACAGGCCCACAACCCAGGGAGAGTACGCTCTGAGGAAGGCTGGGCACCCACACACAAAGCCCCCAGGGGAGTGCACACTGCCAAAGGTCCTCAAATTCATGGCCAAACCTGTGGAACCTATAGGGCCAGAGACTGCTGGGGAACTGGGCTGGAGGCTGAACTAGCACTGATCAGGAAGGGTGAAAAGCAAAACCAATCACCCCTCAGCCTGCTGCAATGAGGAAGACCAGCAAAACTGGTTTGGCCAGTTTGAAACCAGCAAGAGGCTTTTTTTTTATGTAATTCTTTATTTTTTTATTTTTATTATTTTTTATCTTTTACTCCTTTTCCCTCCCTTTCCTTCTTTCTTGCTTTATTCCTTCTTCCTTTCCTTCCCATTTTATCTCTTCTTCCTTCCTCTTTCTTTTTTTAATTCCCACAAGTGAGACAAAAAAACCCTGAAAATGTGAAAAGATCAGAGTTGGACCAAAAGAGGGGGCCTCTTAGCAGCTGAGACAGTGAGACAAATTTCACTTTGCTACTACAGAGAACCTGCAAGTTATTGCATATTTGTATTATTATTTTTTTCATTATTATTACCTCTTTTATTAGTATTTTTGTATTCCTTTTATTTCTGTTTAGTCTTCTTTGCTTGGCTGGTTAAATTGTACTGTTTGACAGGTTTCCCTTGTTCTCTCTTTCATAGTGTATTTGGGTTTTGATTGTTGTTGAGTCTTTCAAATAGTGGAGAAATAGTTAATTTACTGTCCTTCATTTAACTTGTGTTCCACTAGTACACTACTCAAGGTCCCATACTTCTTATTCTTGTTATCCAGATCACATAAATTCTATCATATGATTGTTGCTCCATTGTTATTGTAAATAATAGCTGTTCCATACAGTTGTAAATACTACACAACACCCCTCCCAGACCTTAGCCCACTTCTTGCTTTTCTGGACTCTATTACTGTAGTGGTTAACTCTATTCTGTCACATATTACACCTATTTTCTATCCTTTATTCTCACTTTACCTCATAATCTGACCTCCCACAAGCTCACTGCTTTCTAGATCCAACTCACAATCCTTCCCTCCACAATAAGAGTCTTATCTTCTTTCCTTCCTTTCTAAAAGCTAGTTAGTTGGGTGGAAGATCACAGTTAACATGATATCACTTCTCTATGGGTTGATAGTGTAAATATCATAGAACACTCTCTTGCTGTCTTAAACCATTTTGCCTTCCTCTTCCAACTAATCACAAAAAAGAGTAGGTACAAACTGTGAACACTAGGATACCTGCTGGAAGAAGAAACCCACCAACAAAAGAACCACCAACAGACAACAACAAAAAAAGGTGAAGGAGGGAGTGGAAGCCACACTAACCTCAATCCAGGACCTATCTGGAAATACAACTAAATAGTGGAGAAATTACCCAGAACAAACAGCTGAACAAGAGCAAGAGAGAACACTCAAAACCTTGTACATATAGAAGAACCAGCTTCAACACAACCTGCCCACACTGGCACAACAAAATATAAGAGGTGGTGAACAGAGTGACTCTCAGTTAACCAGCTGGTGGGAAGGACCCACCAAAGAAAGACCCAACAACAATCAAAACCCAAATACAAACACAGAGCCAACATAAATTACAGCCCAAACCGGAAGATCTTGGAAGATCAGGGAGACAGCACCACTGAATCTCACAGGTATTCTACCATAGAAGTTCACACCATAAACCCAGGGAGTCAGAATAGATATATATAAGAAGCTGAGGCTAACAAGAAGAGTCTCACAAACAATGGGAAGACAAAGAAGGAATCTCCAAATGAAAGGAAAGGAAGAAGCCTCAGAAAGAATGCTAAATAAAATAGAGGCAACTCAACTATCAGATACTGAGTTCAAAGCAATGGTTATCAGGAAGCTGAATGAGATAACAGAGAATTACCAGAAACTGCAGGGAAACTACAATGAACTTACTGCAAATTATATCAACATAAAAAATGAAATAGAAACTATCAACAAGGGCCAAGACAAAATGAAGAATACAATTTCTAAACTGAAGGACACAGTAGAAGGAATCAAAAGCAGGCTCCATGAAGCAATTAGATCAGTTAGCTGGAGGACAAAGTAAAAAAAAAAAAAAAAAAAACACCCAGAAAGAGCAAGAAAAGGAAAAGAGGCTCAGAGAGAATGAAGAGGGATCAAGGGAAATGCAGGACAACATGAACGTAACAATATCCATATAATAGAGAGACCAGAAGGAGAAGAAGAAGAGCAAGGTATAGGACACCTATTTGAAAAGTCATGATGGAAAACTTCCCTAATTTGATGAGGGAAAAAGTCACACAAATTTAGAAAACACAGAGAGTCCCAATCAAGAGGAACCCAAAGAGGCCCACTTCAACACACCTCATACTTAAAATGGCAAAATTCCAACACAAAGAGAGAATATTAAAGGCAGCAAGGGAGAAACAAAAAGTAACACACAAGGGAGCCCCAATAAGGCTAGCAGCTGACATCTCAATGGAAATGCTCCAAGCCAGAAGAGAATGGCAAGAAATGTTCTAATTAATGAGAACCAGAGGCCTGCAACCAAGGCTACTTTACCCAGCAACGCTCTCAATCAAGATAGAAGGCCAAATAAGGAGCTTCCCAGAAAAAAGAAGTCTAAAAAAATACACCTCCAACAAACCAGCTCTACAAGAAATGCTAAAGGGACTGCTTTAAGGAAAGGAAGGAAAAGAGAGAGACAGAGAGGAAAACAGGTATGAAAAAGGCAATGAGTACCTCTTAATAATAACCTTAAACATAAATGGATTAAATGCTCCAATCAAAAGACATAGAATAGCTGAATAGATAAGAAAGCATGACCCACACATATGCTGCCTACAGGAGACCTACCTCAGGACAAAAGACCTACACAGACTGAAAGTAAAGGGCTGGAACAAATTTTCCAAGCAAACGAGCACCCAAATCCATAAAAAAAAAAAAATCTTCGAGGACTTAAGGAAGGATATCAACAGCAACACAATTATAGTATTTTTGACCCCACTGTCAAAAATGAACAGATCTTCCAAACAAAATATTAACAAGAGTATTGTGACATTGAACAATGCCCTAGATGAAATGGACTTAACTGATATATACAGAGCCCTTCATCCCAAAGAAGCTAAATACACATTCTTTTCAAATGCAAATGGAACATTTTCAAAGATAGACCACATGATAAGACACAAAACAAGCCTCAACAAATTCAACAAAACTGAAATCATATCAAGCATTTTCTCCAACCACAGAGGACTGAAACTAGAAACCAACCCCAAGGGAAAAAAACCCAAAACACTCAAAATCATGGAGATTGAATAGCATGCTATTAAGCAATGAATGGGTCAAGAAGGAACTTAGGGAAGAAATCCAAAAGTTTCTGGAAACAAATGAAAATGAACTCACAACAACCCAAAACTTATGGGACACATCAAAGGCAGTCCTCAGAGGGAAGTTCATAGCGATACAGGCCTACCTAAAAAAGATAGAAACATTTCAAAAACCAACCTAACCCTGCATCTACAAGAACTCGAGGAACAACAACAAAGACAGCCCAAAGCAAGTAGAAGGAAGGAAATAACGAAGAGCAGAGCAGAATTAAATGACATAGAGACGAAAAGCACAATTCTAAGGATCAATGAATCCATGAGCTGGTTCTTTGAAAAGATAAACAAAATTGACAAGCCTTTAAGCAGGCTCATCAGGAAAAAAAGAGAGAGGACCCAAATAAACACAATCAGAAATGAAAGTGGAGAGATTACAACTGAGACCACAGAAATACAAAGGATTGTAGGAAATTACTACGAAGAACTGTGTGCCAAGAAGTTTGAAAACCTAGATGAAATGGACAAATATCTAGAAAAATATAATCTTCCAAAACTCAATGAAAAAGAAGCTGAAAGCCTGAAGAGACCAATAACAGCAAAAGAAATTGAAGCAGTAATAAAAATACTCCTGACACATAAAAGCTTGCAACCCAATGGTTTCACAGGAGAATTCTACAAAGCATTTAAGGAAGAGCTAACCCCTATCCTGCACAGACTATTCAAAAAAGTCCAAAATGATGGAAGACTCCCAAACTCTTTTTATGAAGCCAGCATCATCCTAATCCCAAAACCAGATAAAGACACAACAAAGACAGACAACTTCAGGCCAATATCATTGATGAACATAGACGCTAAAATCCTCTACAAAATATTGGTAAACCACATCCAACAATACATTAAAAAGATCATACATTATGATCAAGTGGGATTCATCTTAGGGATGTGAGGATGGTACAATATTAACAAATCAATAAATGCAATACATCACATAAACAAAAGCAAAGACAAAAATCATATGATCATATCATTAGATGCAGAAAAAGTATTTGATAAGGTACAGCACCCATTTATGATAAAAACACTCAGCAAAGTGGGGATAGAGGGAGCATTCCTCAACATAATAAAGGCCATATATGTGCAACCTACAGTCAACATCATACTCAATGGGCAAAAAATAAAATATTTTCTACTAAGATCCAGAACAAGACAAGGTTGTCCACCTTCACCACTTCTATTCAACATAGGATTGGAAGTTTTAGCCACAGCAATCAGACAAAAAAAGGAAATAAAAGGCATCCAAATCAGAAAGGAGGAAACAAAGTTGTCATTGTTTGCAGATGACATGATAGTGTACCTAAAAAATCCTATAGACTCTGTCAAAAAACTGCTTGACCTAAGAAATGAATTTGGCAAAACAGCAGGATACAAAGTCAATATCCAGAAATCAAAGAATCATTTGTAAACCAACAATGAAACAGCAGAAGCAGAAATCAAGAAAAAAATCCCATTTGATATAGCAAAAAGAAAAATAAAATACCTAGGAATAAACCTAACCAAAGAGATAAAAAGACTTTTATTCAGAAAACTACACAACACTGAGGAAAGAAATCAAGGAAGACACAAACAAATGGAAACATATACCGTGTTCATCAACTGAAAGAATTAACATCATCAAAATGTCCATACTACCCAAAGCAATTTAGAGATTCAATGCAATACCTATATAACTATTAAAGTACCAATGGCATATTTCACAGACATAGAATAAACACTTCAAAAATTTATATGGAGCCATAAATGACCCCAAAACCTATTGCAATTTTGAGAAAGAAGAGCAAAATAGGGGGGATCACAATACCTGATACCAAACTGCATTACAAGACCACTGTAATCAATACAGCTGGGTACTGGCACAAAAACAGGCACATGGACCAATGGAACAGAACAGAGAGCCCAGAAGTAAACCCAAGTCTCTATGGTCAATTAATATTCTACAAAGGAGGCAGCAACATAAAATGGAGTAAAAATAGCCTCT
>PVIA01012250.1:0-39014 GCA_004024845.1 Tonatia bakeri
GGGAGGGAGGGAGGGAGGAAGGAACCAGACTCAGGCAACAGACAATATTGGGTGACTGCCGGAGGGAAGGGAGGGTGTGAAGAGGTGGAGGAGGGCGGACGGTGGTGGAAAGAGACTTGACTTTGGCTGGTGAGCCCACGATGCAGTGTGCAGATGACGTGTTATAGAGCTGTACACTTGAAACCTGTGTGGTTTCATTAACCAATGTCACCCCAATACATTGGTTTTAAAAAGGAGAAAAAAAATAAAAAGTGAAATCTTTAGGTATCTGTTGGCAAATCATAATGATAAACTGGGGAAAATATGTGCAGTGCATAGCTCATGAAAGCACTTATTGTAAATGAGATAATTTAATCAATTATGTTTCCTAATGTACTAAACTGAATGTTTCATTTTCTGCTTCTGCACATCTTAAATTATCTTCAGGTGCTTTATGAGATTTAATCATAGTTAATAGAAACTTCATTACCATCAAATGTGCTTTCAATAAATGTTGTGTAACAATGTCAGGAGGTGCGGTAAAATATAGTAGGCTCTGAATGGCAAACACACCCCCCCAGAGTCAGACTGAAAAATGGTTGCATTCAGACGAGTTTCCTTGGAGGTCTGGGGATGTGGCTTTCTGAGATGCTGACTAGTTCAGCAAATTCACCGTATGAGTCAAAAAAAATTTGGCTGTCCCTTAAAAAGTAACTCAGAACCACAGATTCTCTCTTCATCTGCTTCCGACAGAGTTCATTGGCCCTAACAGAGTAAGCATGAATCCAGTCAGTAATTCCAGAGTAAGCCACCTCCAGGTCATCTCTAGCTTAATAGGTCTCAATAACTTTAATCTCAACTTCATCAAAATTGAATTTATCCCTGTTTGTCCCTGTCCTTAATTCAGCCATGCTCCTGTCTTCTCCAGCTGAATGAATAGCATCCAGCGACTCAGCTGTCTAGATCAGAAACTGGGACAGCCTCCTCGACCCCTCGGTCTCTCTTTGTCCTCTCCCTTCTCCCGCTCAGTACCCAATAAATCATTACAGTCGGAGTGTTCTATCACGTAAAAAGATCTCAAGTTTATCACCTTTATTCCCTTTTCATTCTACTCATACACATTGCTCCATTCACTCAACAGCTATTTATTGAGTGCTTACTATGTGCTAGGAAATGTGCTACGTGGTGAAGAGGAAGCACTGAGCACAGCAGGTACAGTTTCTGCTTCTTTGAAGCTCACGGTTTGTGGGAGGGGAGATGGAAACAGAGAATTCAGAAAATGTGTAGTGCTAAGTGCCGTGGAGATGGTGATTTGTGCTGTGGGGAGACATAGAGCAGGGAAGGGGCTCAGGGAAGGTTGGAGGCAGTGTTGCTTTTTTGTGTATCAGGTGTTCAGGGAAGTTCTCTGTAATAAAATTGCATTTAAGAAGAGACCTGAAGAAAAGAAAAGCAGCGAACAGTCTGGATATCTGGGGGGAAGCACTCCAGGCCAAGGGAACAGCAGGATGTGGAAGCCATGAGGTGGGAGCTTGCTCGGACTCTGCGGAGCAGCACGGTGACCAGGAGGTCTGCAGCAGAGTGACTAAGGGAGGGGTCAGCATAACCAAGATCAGGGATATGGGGTGGGGGGAAACTGACCAAGCATAGTACAGGTCATTGTAATGACTTTGACCTTTACTCTGAGTGAGAGGAAAAGACAGGGTTTTTATTCATGGTGATGTGACCTAATATTTTCGAGGATAAGCTGTTCCTGCTGTGTTGAGTGTAAACATACAGGGAATGAGAGCAGAAACAAGGAGACCTCTTAGAATGATCTATTGTAACAATAATCTCTCACAATTACCTAGGCTATTGCAGTATCTCGGTTCAAGGTGATTGTGCCTTGAACCAGATAGATAGCATTAGAAATTATAAAAACAGCTCATATTCTACATCTCTTTTGAAGGCAGAGTCAGAAGCATTTGCTGATGGATTGGATGGAGTTTGAGAGAAAGAGAAGTGTTGTGGATGATTACAAAATTGTAGCCATGCAACTACAAGGTCGGAGTTGCCATTACTGACATGGGAAAAACGGGATGTAGCAAATCCGGGAGAATCAAGAGCCCAGTGTTACAGTGCTAAGTTGCAGATGCCTATTCAACACCTAAATGCAGAGGTGGAGTGGGCAAGTTAAATATATGAGTCTGGAGGTCAGAGGAGAGTCCTGGCTGGTGGCATAAATCTTGAGCTTGTCAGTGTCCAGATGGCATTTAAAGCCATTAGTATGAATGAGATCACTGGGTAATGAGCGTGAAGAGGGAAGGGTAGCGATCTGCGGACTGAGCCCTGAAGGGTATCAACACTTAGGTGTAGAAGAGGCCGGAAGTCACTGCAGAGGAGACAGAAAAGTAGCAGCTAGCTCAGTGAGAGAAAAACCGCGTGATAAGAAAACGGTGTCCCAGAAAAGTTTGAAAGTTCAGGTCATCATCATTCCTGACCAGGATTTCTGCACTTCCCTCCCTGTATTTAGTCATGCCCTCATCGCATCAATTTATCTGATTGTTTTAAAATATAAATTCTGGTGGCATCTCTGCTATGCTGAGACACCTTCAATAGCTCACCGTTCGTTACCTTTAAAATGAAGTCAAAAGTACTTAATATGTGTAAGATCCAATCTCAGCTTTCTTTTTTTTAATCATATTGGTATCTCTCAGTCATTATTAGTATTGTTCCTTCTGCCCTCTCACCGCTTCCTGTATTCTTCAGCCAAACAAAGATGCTTAGTTTTCAAAATACCCTTTGCCCATTTTGGCATACAGTACCTTATACATTCTGTTACTTCTGCCTGAAAACTCTTCCTCTACCTAATCCTGAACCTAATTTATTCTTCCTCCAAGTTTTGGCTTTGGTGTCCTGTCTCTGTAGGGTCTTTACCAACACCCTACCATGTCTGAATTAATTTTACTCTCATAATCTGCCACGTAGCAGACTATTCCCTTCCTTCCTTCCTTCCTTCTATACAATATTTTCTGTCTCCTTATACTCGCCTAGATTCCCTGATAGACATAAATCTCTGCCTTCTGGTAGACAGTACAGAGTCATTCACCCTTGTACCTGTAGCATTGACCTCTGTGTGAGCCCGGTGTGTAATAGATGTTCAATAACTATTTACTGAGTTGTGGTCTGACATCTTCCTGCGAACTCCTCGCTGGGCCTTGTATTGTTAAGGTGAAAATAAAGACTTTGCTTCTACAGATTTATTGCTATTCATTCACGTAGTAGTACTTATTATACAATTATCCTATATAATAATCTTGGCCCAGTGACGCATGAAGGGAAAAAATAAGAAAAGTTTCTTCCCCACAATTTCTTTATTTAATTTTTTATTTTCTTTTCTTGCCCACAATTTCAATACAAGGTAGAAGATGATCACTAATATGAGAAAAGGGGAAGTAAGGGGACAGTTTTTAATAATCATCTATTTAATAATCATCTATTCTGTGCTAGGTATTAGGTTAAAGCCCAAATGCATGCTTCCCAGAACCATTTCCAGCAGAACAGTGCAATCGTGTCCTTAAAGACTGAAAACTGGGTATGCTCTTCTCCGCACTCACAGACATTCCGTTCTGCATCTTTCCCCAGGATATCCCAGATTCCTGTGTAGTGGAATAATGTCCAAGGCTTAGGGTGGTACTTTAAGTTCCCAACAGACTTCTGGGCTCTTCTGAGCTGGCACTAGGTTTTGGGTGTCAATGCTGATCTTCTAGTCATGCCTTAAAACATTTTTTTCTATTTTGCCCATCATTTTCCTCCATTCCCTACTGATTATTTGCAATTACATAACTACAGCACAAATTGCACTTTCCACAAATTGCATGACTTGCTTTGTCCTTTAAAAATGTTCCTACTGTGGATCAATTTAGCCCATATGTATGTGCAACAGCTGTAGCTGTCTTACCACTTCTAATTTTTTATTGTTTAACTTTTATCCCTGCATAAGCATATGCCTGTTCTTACTACTGTTTTCAATGATATCTTGACACTTCCCTTACTGGACATGATATGGGATCATGTTTATGAAATACCCTAGAACTAAGCACAGAGACATTGAGTAAGTAGAACAATATGTTCTTCAGCAGCTTAATAACCCAGGTTATTTATTAAAAATGTGAATTCGCAAGTCCCATCTCTCCTATTAGTATATTCAAAGTTTGTGGAGTAATATCTTCAATTAAATAAAGTCACGTCTTAAAGGCTAGAGTTCAAATCCTGCTCTGTTTGACTGTATTGCCCATGTTGGTCTTTCTGATGAGGAACAGCACAGTTCTTTTGCAGTCCAAATGCAGTTACCAGATAAAAACAGGATTCCTACTTAAATTGGAATGTCAGATAAACAACGAATTCATTTTTAGCATATGCATGTCCCAACTGTTGCATGGGAAATACTTATATTAAAATTATTCTTTGTTGATCTGAAATTCAAAATTAACTGTCATTTTTATTTGCTAAATCTGGCATCGTCATTTAGAAAGAGGAATAAAACATGTCTGAATGTACTCTATCAAGAAATATTTTATAAATTAGATTCCCTTTATTGCTAATGTTAGAAGAATGGTTAGAATTGAAACAGATTTTGGTGGGGGAGAATCTTTAGTTAAGAGGGTGAAAAAGGTCCACTGAAATACAAAGGCTACTTGAAAAATGTGAGTAATCAGATTTGGCCAAAGCAGGGTTCACATGGATGAGAGGCAGGCAGAACAGTTGAAAAATAGGATTGGGCAGAGTACAAAGTGTCGTGAGCTGTAAGATAAGTTCCTGTTGGAATGGTCTTATAGTAAAGTCACTGAAAGGTATTGGAGTATCAGAACCACGTTTGGGAAGAGTAATCCATGTGCAAAATGGTCCTGAGTGATCAAAGACTGGGAGCGTGGGTACTCGTAAGATGGGACCTCGATGTGGGTGTCAACAGGGGTATCTCCTCTGTTGAAATCAAAATGCGAGAGGCGCTGGGGATGCAATCATTAAGGTGTGTGAGCGGTTGGGGTAGGAGCCAGGGGACACAGAATGAAAGACAACTCTTTCATCTCAAGCCTGATCATGGGTGGTGTCATCACCAGTAAAAGGGGACTCAGAGGACAATATTTGAACAGATGAGGATGATGAATTTGTACATGGATGAGAAATTTGAGATGGTAGCACAACACGCAGGTGGTTTTGCTCATCAAGCAGGGCAGAAGTATCCAACGATGTCTACCCGACAGCAAACGAAGCTGTAGGTCTCGGTGTGAAACTATCTGACATCAAGGGAATACTTAGCGCTGCTGGTGTGTGAAAAACTATCTGGTTAGAGGAGCACAGAGAAAGGGAAAAGGGCCAAAACCTGAACTGAATGCCCATTTATAGAACTATGAGACTGAAGAGTAGTTACTAAACAATAAGATAAGAAAAGAAAAGGTAGGAGAATCAAACTTAAGGGGCTTTTCTTTTTCTTTCTGGAAGGAGGGCTGGCTATTCTTGCCTACTGCTGCAGAGCCTCAGTGAAGAGTAAGACAGAGACCATTGCTGTTGACGCAGCGGTTGAAAATAACCTGCAAACAGTGGTTTGAGAAAAGACAGGCTTTAAGGGAAAAATAAAATAATCTAGAAACAGTGGACGTGTCAAATGATCCTGCATCCTGTCAATAGGCTAGACAAATATAAGAAATGAAGTATACCATTCCGTAGGTTCTGATAAGGTAAGATCTATGAGATGTTATATCTGACAAAATAAGCAAAGTACAAAAAGGAAAGTATAATCTGCAGGCTTTAGGGTAAAGAAAAATAAGTGAAGGCTGTTTACTTCTTTTTTTCCTGAAAGGTCTCAAAGGTACTATCCGAAGTGGTTACTTTGGAGAAAGGGTAATTGGAAAAGTTGTCTCTTTGCAGAGTACAACTTTTATGCTTCCTAAAACATTTTCTTATTTCATACATGCATTCTATTTATTCCTTTACTTTTAACAGGGGCAGAGGTTAAAAGCTTAGGAAAATTATGGAACATGTATTAAGAAATGCTTAATGTTAAAAATTCTTACTTATTCTTTTAAACAAAGAGCAAAGAATTCTGTGAACACAAAGAATGCTGCACCTTTGAGAAGTTTATTAGAAAATAAATTGGGGGAAGGATTTTGGGGGAAAGGATTGGGGAGACTAGGCTATGTTTGCAGGCAAAGGGCAAGGCTCAGGTTGGAGGAAAATTTTGAAGATGCGAAACAGAACGGGAATGAGGCCAGGCCCCCGAGGAGGCAGGAGAGAGTGCAGTCCGAGCTGTCCTGACACAGAAGGGGAGGGGCTCCTCAGGGAGCAGAGAAGAGGGAAGAAAAACTGTGAAGGAACCACGCCTCAGAATTCTGGGCTGCAGGGGAGGGAACTCGCATAGGGTGACCTACCTTTATTTTTCTACCTAAACGAGGGGCAGGCAAAAAATAGAAGTCTTGAAGAGAGGAAGCAAAGTCCAGAGTAATTGTTTTGATGACAAAGGTTTTTGGTTATAGGACACGAATAAATTACTTAGCTGCAGGCAGGCCCAGGTAAGGTTGCAGAGCATCAGTTTTTCTGATGATAGTGGCCAGAAGAGTTTATGGCTTTCTCCAAGTAAAGCAAGTTAACCTGGTGCCGGCACCTAGCAGAGAGAAGGTGCTAGGAAGCCCCACAGAGTAATGGTTAAGCAGCTTGGGAGTGAAGACAGACGTGTATTCCAACCCTGGCTATGCCATTGTCCAATTACAAAGCCTTGAGTAGTTTCTACCTTATCTGAACCTATGTCACATCTGTAAGAGAAAATATAATACTGTAGATAGGTTTGGTGGTGAGGATGAGAAGGTGGTCACATCTGTAGTTCTCAAAAATTCCAGCACAAACTTAGTGCTCAGTTACTGTGTCACAATTGTCACCGAGAGGTAGCCAGTAGTGTGATTAGAAGGACAAGTATTAACAGCTGGAAAGGGGCTGAGCCTGTCCTCATGCATCAGTTCTGGCGCCACAGTGTCTGGGATTGATTCCTAGCTCTGCTCCTTACCAATCAGCAGGCTTAGGGCAAGGCAAGTGATTTTCTTGCCTTGGTTTACATACTTGAATGGGGGCATTTTTACAAGGTTGTTGAAAGATCACATGAGTTCCTCAGTTTAAAGTACTAGACCAGTGCCTGGCATACAGTAAGTACTACTTAAGAATTTGATATTATTGTCACTAATGACAACACTAAAACAACAATCACCACGATAACAATAATGAGGTTTTCGAGGGTGGAAGACTGGAAAGCAGCTGAGATGTTGATTGGTTAAGGGGTTATGAAATTCTAAGCAATGGAAATATCAGTGGTATTTCTCACAGTTGACCATTTAAAAGCTATTTTCTCATGTGTTAAATTTTAAAAAGTTGCTTCTCAATGATAGCAAGTACAAACCACTCTAATAATAAGTTCCGTTATATTGTATTTCAGCATGCCGTTACTGTTCTGGCACATTGCTCTATCCACAGCACTGCCTGCACTCGGGTGGAGATGGGCAGTGGGTGTCCTGGGATGGCCATTTCCTGGCCTTCCGTGGGAGTCCAGCACAGCGGACGGTCATTTGATCTTCCGTTGGTTCGCCTCTGTCGTCCCTCTTTGTGAACACTCACTGCGTGGATGCCTTACTAATCCCCTCTCTCTTCTGTATAGCAACTCAAGTCATTTTTTTCTGAAATGGGATCGATGGTCATTCTATAATATATAATAGGAGAGCAAAAAAGGATAGCATGTTTTCCAAGGCATTTGCTATGTTCCTTCCTTAATATTGTGCAGCTATGTAATCCTGTAAAGTAGATTCTAACCTGATGTATAGTTAAGCTTATACCATGGGAATCAACTTAAATACCCATTAATAGGTGGGATTAATATGTCTTTCAGAGAGGAGTCATATGAAGAGAGAAAGGCAAACTAAGTTAATGGCCCTTCTATTTAATGTTGTGGGGACACTGATTACTAAAAATGACTAGGTATGACTATAATTCGTAAAGCCATCAAACTTGTTAATACCTCTTCCTTCAGCTGAGAAGTTCAAAGAGGGCTCTGAAAGGTCTTTTGGCTTTTCTCATCAGCCTTGACCCAATGAATGAATGAATGAATGAATGAATAAATAAATAAATACAGACTATTGTAAAGGCATGCTGTCTTTTACAGACTTTCTGAAAGGATATTTCACAGTCTTCCTCAGAAATGCAGTGCGGTTTTTTAACAGCCCTCATTGTAGAAAAGGTCATTTTACTATCTAACCAGAGTCCCAGTTGCTATAATAAAAGGCCACATCCTCTTCAGTCCTTGTTAGAGATGGAGGAAGAGTTGGTTACTAGCTTCATTGTAAATGAAGGGTCACTGAGCACCAGGGTGGTTCTGTTCTCTTCGTATAACAACCTTTCTGCATTGAAGATCGCCATAGTTGCTTTATGGCTCTTTCCTCCAGGCCCAATGAACCTGTGAACATTTCCTTGCCCGGGTCCTAGTTTCCAACTCTCTATGAACCTATTCCTTCTGAATAATTTGAGATACGAGAGATTTCTCGAGTTGTTTGTTTCTCTAACCTGTACATTGTATGCAACAATTTATTCTGCCATACATTGGATCCTTCTGAGCTTTGTCAAAAGTTTTTGTGATTCTTAGATAGAGGAAAATAGAGATGAAAACATCACAAAGACATTAGTATGCAAAGCTTGTCTATGAAACAGAAAGTCAGGAAAGTATCCTGTGCCCATGAAAAGTGGAATAGCCCGATCAGTCACGGGGCATCAAAGCATTTGTTCAAAATCACTTTGAGCAAAGAAAGCACCACACGTGTGTGTGAGTGAGCAGACAGGTGCCAACATACATGTGTGCGAATGTAAAAGAAAACAGGGTTCTTGTGGTCGGGTTCTACAAATCAGCCTCAGACTGCAGCTCCTTTAATATTTCTCTTCTTAGTTTGAGGTGAAGCAAGTAATCAATAAATAGGTTCACACATGATTTGTAAAACCTCTGGGGAAAAATGTAGAGCTATTACTGATATCAAAGGGTTTGAAACAATAAAGAAGAATATACTGGCATTCAGGTATCTACCAATAAAAAGAATGATCCAAAATGAGTTCTAGGAACCATACGTGACATAAGTGATCAGATGACCACAGGTTGGCAGCGTTGGTGAGATTGTCCAGGACAGAGTTACGTTCTTGGGGGGCAGGGGCCTTCAGCTGTCACCTGACAGATGGGGACATGGAGATGAGTAGTGCCTAGATGCCTGATAGGGTGTGGGATATAAAACCACGGCCTGTCACTGCAATGTGAAAGGTAAACAGGGCCTTTCACTAGCAGGCGTCCAGCTAGCAGAAAATTAATTACAATTGTGTTTGGGGCATGCGGCAGTGCAGCCAAGGAGAGCAAGAGCACAGGAATGGGCGTGGAGCAGCTGTCAGGCCCCGAGAACTGCCTGTGCCACATGGTAATGTTGGCACAGAAGTACCCCTGGGCAGGAGGGGCAGTGCCTTCTGGTGTTCTCCTGGCAAGGGCTGAATGTGTGCTTGTCTGCATGCGCACACGCACATGGATGTGATGATTCTGCAGTGGCACCCCCGAAGCGTCCATGTGCTCAGGCCCACATGTACCCCTGGTGGAATATGTGGAACTAAACCTCGGGTTCTTCTGGGGCCAGCCCTAAACATATGTGAAGAGAAAATTGATGGCAGGCTTTAGAAGCACACAGAAATCCTTGCAGGGAAAACCACTCCATTTTTCTGGAAGGACAGATTAGATAACAGTATAGAGGGGAAATAAGGAACATGAAAGAATGAGGTTAAGTAAAAGCAGGCAGGTAGAGAAAGAAGAGCAGAGGGGGGAGAGAGAGCAGAGGGGGGAGAGAGAGAGAGAGAGAGAAGAAAGAAGCATTGTGGCCCAAATTTAGAAGAATCTGAGCTGTGGGTGAGAATGTCTGACTCAGTCTCTGAGATGTACAGACTACACATGTGGCTTTGAGTCCTTGTGTCTGCCTCAGTGTCTGCACCAGGATACCAGGATTTACCACTTTTAGACAAGAAACAGCTGAGAATATGGACCGTGTATTCATTCAGCCATGCATCCTCATTTCCATTGTATGGTTGGCTCTCAACAAAGGTTGAATGAATGAAAATATTAAATCCTGAACTTTCTAATTCCCAGGACAAATTATTCTTATAAAATAAATATCACCAGTTTATCTTTTTTGTAGAAGTCCATTGGCTTCTGGCTTTTACACCAGGCTGCCCCACAAAGTGCCAGGGTCAGCCTTACAAGGATGCAGAACTCTCCATGCATGTCTCTCCTTCCTTTTCACGTCTGATCTCCAAAGTCCCTCCACTCGTTTTTATAAATTCTGTAATTCAGCATTCCATTTCCTTAAGTCAAAGAGATTCTGCAAACATGCCTTGAAGAGGAAACACAATGGTCCATCTCACATACTTAACCCTCAATCTGAAGGCACATGTAGGGTCCTTTTCTAAAAACAGGATTTGTGCCTGGAGGGAAGAGGAGATTTCTGGTTACCTGGGTACCTGGGTACCAGGGGATTGGAAAATAAGGAAAAGACAGGAATCCAGAGGAGCAAAGACAACTTGTTCCTGCTACTCAATTTTGTCTCAAAATGTTCGTGTCCAGTGATGTCCCTTTTCAGCAGAAATATTTGTCCCTGGTCATCCTCCCGGCCCTTCCTGTTTTAGTACCTGGGAAACTAAAGACGTCTTTGTGCGTTGCCAGCTCAGCAACCGAGCAGCTGCACTCAGTACACTGCCAGGCTGTTTCGCTGGATGTGCTTAGTTGCTGAGCAGGTGTGTTCTCCCTGGATACACATTTTAAGATGATAGTGTCATCAGTCACCGGTGCCCAAGGAACTGGAGGGAAGTGGGAGAAAAGGCTAATTGGTTTCAACCCAAAGTTCTCTCACTGCTCCTGGTACCCTGGCCTGCTGTAGCTGTCGTGTTCTGTGTCTTCTTTCTCCTCTGAGCATAATTTATTATTCCCTCAAAGGAACTTAATGGAGTAGAGGGAGGGTAAGAGTGTTAAGCAGGATGATGGCTGCCCTCCTCTCTCCGCCCCATGTGACACAGGCAGACATTGGAACTCGGGAGTTGTCATCGACCATTGAGCCCATGGTTCCCGGTGGTCAGAGAAGACGACCACAGACACCTCCTCCTCTACCTCTCTCTCATTGGAGCCACCAGGAAGTCGGAACTACAGCCTAAATCACACCATATTTCTCAGTACCTCCGAGGCTGTTGTGGTCTTTAAAAGTGTCCAATAATCCTCTGACCTTTCAGATTCTGTTCTTTCGGGGGACTGTGTTCTCCTGTGCAAATTATTTTTCTATGTTTACTGCCCTGTTACTGAACTGGTTCTGCTTGATTTCCTTGCTCACTCTTTAATTCAGTAGCGCCTTATTTTGCAGTCCATTAACTTTGTTGAAAATAAATTCACTTGTGTGGTTAGTATTACCCATTTCATAACATAAGTACTGAATTAGGGTGTGGTAAATGCATAGTAAGTGCTGTGATTACAAGGTAAATATATGATGGGTTTATTTTATCCTCTAAACCCAACTCAGAGTGACATAATAATTACTTTTGGACTTGTTAAGTATATAACCACACAATCTATAGGGAGATTATGTGGCTAGCATTTGCCACCTTCCACTCCCATACACTTCCCAAGATTATACCTCCTTTAGGATTATGTAGTCTTGGATAAATCCCCTGCTGAATTGTAGTAGTCATTATGGATCTCTTCAGGACTGAACCACACCCGATGTGCATCAAGCAAAAGCGTTGAAAATCGGCTACAACATATCTTGCGGGGAGGTGGGGAGATACCCAGAGTCTAAATTCAAACTAATGCTTTTATTTTTGCTTTGCCCATGCATTCAATAGGATGGAGTAGGAGAGGTATGGGAGAAACAGCATGTGCCCTCTTAGATACCAGTCCTCTTCCATAAGAAGTATCAGAGGCTAGCATCTAGTTGGTGCTGGAACACATTCCCCATGGACATAAGTGTACCTAGGACCAAGACCTTTTCATATTTCACAACAGAAGGTGTCTCATAATGGTTGTATACACCCTGCGCTGATGTCGTCAATGTCCTTTTAAACGGAATGATGTGTGCCAAAGCTAAAGGTCAAAACCGTGAGCCCTGATCTGCTCTCTTCTGACTCATAGACCATGTGTTATCTTCTCACCCTCGACCACTCTCCGAATGCATGTGCCCAGGTCCTGTACAAGTAGAGCGATTCACCCATATTTTGTCATTGTATGTGGGTCTCATGTGTTCCTGCTAGTAAAAATATAAAAAATACTTTCCAGGTAACTATGACTTCCTAAAATAAGTAAATTAAGAAGTTTCCTGCTTTTACTTGAACATACCATATTCTTTGTGAAATTGACTGTCATTGAGATTCTGTTACATGGTAAGCTACCTTAATACAGTTAACATATTTAACTAGAATCTCTTTGATTTATAAAAGGTAAATTAGAAACATAATTATTGTGTGGAAGAGAGGACAACCTGTGGGTAGCTGCGTATGCCATTTTCTCTGAGCAGGAGCTTCAAAAACCCAGTAGCATTCCATTTCTGGGGTGGCTCTTTGGCTCTATGCCCAGGTTGGCCATTTAGAATTTCCCTTATTTTTTGCAGGCATTGAGAATGCCAGCGACATTGCCTTGTACTCGGGCTTGGGTGCTGCTGTCGTGGCCGTTGCAGTCCTGGTCATCGGTGTCACTCTTTACAGACGGAGCCAGAGTGACTACGGCGTGGACGTCATTGACTCTTCTGCATTGACAGGTGGCTTCCAGACCTTCAACTTCAAAACAGTCCGTCAAGGTCAGCGGCGTAGGTCCCCCCAACACCATGTCATCAGGACCAAAGACTGTGCTCACACAGGAACCTCGTGCTCTCCGGTCCTGTGTGAACATAGCTCTTGGCACTGGGAGCCGCTGCCTAACTGCCTTTGTGCATGAAGAAGCCTGACTCAGTGTAGTGGTCTGCTTAAGTGCTTGGCTACTGTGAGGACAGATGGCTTTCAATTCGTAATTAAGAACATGTTAAATAAGGCAGTTCCATTCTTTGATACATAGCGAGTTTAATAAATTATTTTATTGCAGATTACCCAACTTCCTATTTAAATAAGTCTGCTTCAAGGATGTACATTTAATTTAGTTAACTAAAATGCTGATTATTCAAGGCTGAGGACCAACTACTATACCACAAACTCCCAGGCATATTTGTTACACTATTAGGTGGAGTTATTTTTGTACTTCTGTTTCAAATAAGTAAAAGGATCTGGGGTACTTGATGAGTCAGTTATCTAGGAAAAAAATGAAATTCCCAGTTTAAATGACTCTCGGGTGTTGCCCAGTCAGGCAATCTTCTGTTGTGGGGGAAGGAAAATCTATCATGTCAAACTACAGTGAT
Organism: Tonatia bakeri; assembly: GCA_004024845.1. Classification (NCBI taxonomy): domain Eukaryota; kingdom Metazoa; phylum Chordata; class Mammalia; order Chiroptera; family Phyllostomidae; genus Tonatia; species Tonatia bakeri. The sequence continues at coordinate 13,434 of PVIA01012250.1, forward strand.
ACTCATTTTCAAAACAGAAAGTCATTTAATTCTCTTATGTGAACCAAATCTATTTCTGATTGCAAGATGGTGATGAGACATACATTGCTTCTATTTAAAAAAAAAAATGAAACTCTTCAGTGGATGAAGATTTGTACCTTGACTCTCACTGTCAATATCATCACCTCTGTTTCTGCTTATTGCATGTCAATATCACCTGTCCCACAGGACAAGAAGTCCTGCTGCTTGGCAGTGATTCAGCAGAGACCGGGTTCTGGAATGGAAATCAAAAGTGCTAGAAATTGGGAGATGGTGAGGGAGAAACAAAATGCTTTGCTGCTCACCACTTAACCTCTGGGCACCAAAGTTTCAGGTCTGAGTTTTCTTAGCCTCATATAGGGTTTAATATATAAGATTCAATTAGAAGTAAATCCAATTAAAAACTGAGTTTTATGTTATATAAGAAACTAGAGATAGAGACTTCCAGTCAAAATGGCAGAGTAGGTAATCACTGTGCTTACCTCCTCCTCCTCCCATGACCACATTAAAGTTACAACCAAATTACACAACAGCCATTGCTGAGAACCACCTGAAATCGAGCTTACTGGAATTCCTACCACCAAGGACATGAAGAAGCCATGCCAAGTCAGGTAGGAGGGGCAGAGAAGTGGAATGGCAGGTCCCACGTCCACCATGTGGCGATTAAGAAACAGGAGAGATATCTCAGCTTTCCCCCCTGAGTCGTGAGGGTCCCAGCCCCACACCAGGCTCTCCAGCACAGGGCTGCAGTGCCGAGAAGAGAAGTTCCCGTAACATCTGCCTATGAAAACAGCAGTAATTTTATTCAAGTGGGATGGGAGGCTGCTACAGACCTAGTAGCTTCAGGTCTTAAAGGGACTGGGCACAGACTCACTGGCTCACAAACTCACTCACTGGCTCTGAGCTGTAGTCCAGGGGCAATAAAAAGCACCAGAGCATACAGAGAGGAGCTGAGCTGTATAGCTTCAGGGCAAGCACTGGAGGAGCAGGGGTCAAGGTAGCTGTGTCTTCCTGGGGAGAAGTGCTTGTAGAGGCCACTTTTGCTGTGTTCAGTTTTACCCCTCCCAACTTTCAGACTTAGCCTATGCTGAATCTGAGCTCTCCACTTACTTGTCTAGACACCTGTGATTCCCGGAGACCCCACGCCACCTAACTCCCTCACTCACCCATGCTACTTGCCATGTTTTTTTCCAGAAGTCTCCAGTCTCGGCTTATACTGCTAGCTTTCTGAAAATTTTTTAAGGCCCTCATACCCCCAAAAAGTAGCAGCTGACCTCTGCTTGCCCTGAGCCTCTGGTTTACTGGCCCCTGGCACTAGCAACAGTGCGCCCCAGTGCATAGCCCAACCTCTCCAGGCACCCAGGAGCCAGCATAGGTGGCTCCAGGCCAGAAAGAGGTAGGATCTGACCATGGGATGCACCAGAGTCCCTCCCAAGAGGCTCCAGAACCAACACACCCAGTGGCCAGCTTCAGACCACACCAAAGCACCCCAACGAGGTCCACCATGACACACCAAAGGGCAGGTTTGGCAGACTCCAGACCCCCACACAAGTGAACTCTGCTCCAGGGGATCAGGCCCCGCACAACACCTTGTCCACTATAGTCACACACGTTCCTCACAGCCAGTCATCCCAAGGGACAGTGCCACCCACTGACATGCCAACAGCAATCAAGGCTCAACTGCATGGAGAGGGCACACGCAACCCTCACAGGGGCCCCAAGAGCACCCGGCTCAGGTGACCAAGGAGACGGCACCACTGGGTCCCAAAGGACACCTACCAAATAAGGCCACACTGCCAACAGCGGGAGATATAGCAGACCTAATACATAGAAACAAACATAAGGAGTGTCAGTCCAAATGAGGAGACAAAGAAATGTGTCCTAAATCAAAGAACAGGACAAGATTTCAGGAAAAAAACTAAATGATATGGAGACAAGCAATTGATCAGATACAAAGTTCAAAACACCGGTTTGAAAGATGCTCAATAAGCTTAAAAGAATAGATGAACTCAGGAAGAATTTCAACAAAATATAGAAAGCACAAAAACAAATCAGAAGTGAAGAATACAAAAACTGAAAGAAGAATACATTAACGAGAACGAATCAAAGAATATTAAATGAAGCAAAGGATCAAATCAGCAACTGGAAGACAAAGTAGTAGAAAATAAATGACTAGAGCAGCAAAAAGAAAAAAAAATTTAAATTAGGATAGTTTTAGGGATTTCTGGGGCAACAGTAAGTGTAATGATATTTGCTTCATAGGGGTACCAGAAAGAGAAGAGAGCAAGGGACAGAAAACCTGCTTGAATAAATAATGACAAAAAAATCTTACCCTGGCAAAGGAAATAGACATACAAGTTTAGAAAGCACAGACAGTAAAGAACAAGATGAACCCAAAGAGGCCCACACCAAGGTACATCATAATTAAAGTGCTAAAGGGAAACACAAGAATCTTACAAACAGCGAGAGAAAAGGAGTTAGGTATGTACAAAGGTGCTCCCCTAAGACTGTCAGCTGATCTGTTAACACAGACTTAGTAGGCCAGAGGGATTGGCACAAAGTATTCAAAATTATGAAAAGGAAAGACTTACAGCCAAGATTACTCTACCCAGCAAGGCTATCATTTAGACTGAAGGGGAAACAATGAGTTTCCCTGACAAGGAAAAAATCTAAAAAAGTTCATCACCACTAAAACAGTACTACAAAAAATAGTAGTACAGGGACTTCTTTCAGAAGATCAAAACCATCAGTAACAAAATATAGGAAAGAAAAAACTTCTCACTAGGAAAGGCAAGCATTTAGTAAAAGCAGTGGATCAACCAACGGTAAAGCTTGTACAAAGGCTAAAAGGCAAAAGTAGGAAGAGTGTGTGGAATTACAATAATATATTAAGAGATATACACACACAGGCACAGAAGTAAAAAATAATGACGAAAATATGGAGGTAAGTAAAATCTATAGTGATTTTAGTAGAATGTTCAAATCTAAGCAACTGTCAATTTAAAAATACACTGCTATAACATAGCTTAATACATAGGAAACACATGGTAACCATAAACCAAAAACCTACAAGAGCTATACCAGAAATACAGAAGAAGGAATTCGAACACAAATTGATGGTTGCCAGATAGAAGGCGAAGTGGACAGTGGACGAAGGGTGAGGGATCGAGACGTGCTAAGTGGCAGTCAACCCAGTCACGGCAATGTAAAGCACAGCAGAGGGGTTCAGTCAATAACACTGCGATAACCAGGTGTGTGTCAGGTGGGCACTGGGCTTATCGGGTGGTCACTTTGTAAGTCATATAGATGTCGGATCACTATGCCATACACCTGAAACTGATATAATATTGCATGTCAATTGTAATGGAAAAAAGTGTTAAGAACTTAGAAATATATATCCATCAGTGAGGTATCAGTGTCTTAGGCCATAACATTTAACTGTGAAGGAAAAGCAGTAGCCTGAGAGTCCTGTGTCCAGGCGCAGAGCCTTTGAAGTCCAGAATTGCTATATGACCTCGTTAATCAGTCATTTTCTCTGAGTCTCAATTTACCACTGTAAAATGGAGATAATCACATCCACCTCAAACGGTTCTTATGAAGATGAAATTACCTGGAATAACGAGACCTTTGCATACGGAAGCCGCTCAGTAAATGTAGTGAATATCATTCTAGCAGCTGGTTGTTTCCCCTTGCCCTGCCCAGGAGGCTGCCGTGTCCCACGGAGCACCGGGCAGCAGACTGGAGGGGGCGCTCATTCGGAGAATGCTGGCTGGCGTAAGCTGAGAGCAGTAAGCATCTCTGAACTGTGGAGCTTACGTGCACAGTAAATCTCTGAGACAGTGTGTAGCCTTTCCATGCTCGCTTTATCATTTTGAGTGTTTTAAAACCAGAACTCTCACAAAACTAGTGATATAAGCAATGTTGTTTATTAAAGTTCCACTCTACCCTATATCCATTATGATACCGCCTCACGGTGATGCTCATCGGCTCTCCCCTCCGTTGTCTCAGGGGCATCCATTCTTGAGCAAACACAGTGGGAGCATCAGGAAGGCGAACGAACAGTGAGAAGGTCAAATAAGATGCCACCCAGAGTAGACCAGGAGCTTTACAAAAAGGGTTTCCAAAGAGAAACTTGGGGTGATCAGGTGACTGTCCCTGATCAGACTCGAATCAAACTGGCAGCCACCTTTCGCCAACTCTGAACTCTGTCACATGCGCCTACTGTCACAGGGGTGGGCAAAAGTAGGTTTAAAGTTGTACAAGAAACACGGAGCTTTTTTCTTGTATTATTTTATTTGCACCGTAACTGTAAGCCTACTTTTCCCCAAGCCTGTATAATCGCACTTTCCATTTAAGTGTGTAACTTAGACCTAAGTCTAACTCCAGGAAATGTTTTTTGTGTCATGGCCTCACATAGGTTAGGAGGGTCTTTTAAGAGCAGCCAGAAATTAAACTTCAGAAGGTGAGGGCCTGAGATAAAATAACCCTGAGACTCAAGGATATGACTTTTCAGGTCTTGGGGGGAAACGCATGTTCCCCACTCTTTTCAGATGCCAGCTGGGTCTCAAGTCTTGCTTCTTGCCTGGGAAAACCAGAAGCAAGCAGCAAGGCTGGCGCCCGTAGAATGCACGGAGCTCGCTTAAAAAGCACAGCTCATGACTGAAAGCCTCAAGCATGAAAAAAATCGCATCACCAAGGAGCCCTTAGGTTATTTCATCTCATTTTGAACCTCTGCCCCTGTGATGTTGGATTCTTGCAGCATCAGAACAAGAGGTGGGAAAAGGCAGGATTACACATTTCCTGCTGGGGTTGCGACAGATTATGAAAATGGAAAAACAATAGAGGCTAATACAATATGGCCTGGGACTGCAACATTTTCAAAAATATCATACTTTAAACATTTTTGTCAGGCCCGAAAGGAAAATTGTTTAATATGGTTTCGGTTTCAATTTGAGATGTCACATTGACGGACTGATATGGGTGGCAGATTTTGGACTGAGGGTTATTTTGTTATTTACTAATAAATGAGATTACTTCATCATAAGAAAATATCACAGCATTTTGTCGTAGTATTTGGCTTAGAAAAACTGGTAAGCCCCAACACATGAGGAAGTCCAATCTCTCATGTTTTTGTAAAGATGGGTTTCTTCCATTTGTTGTGAGACAGAAAGGAAGCCATTCCGAGCTGCCCTCCACACAGAATGTGTCTCTGTCCCCGTGTGGTGCCTCCTCTGTCTCTCAGAGTGACACGCGTGTTATTAGAGCAAATTGGCTACTCAGACATGGGATGATGTGTGAGGTCCCCTGACCCTTTGCTCTGAGGACACATCATTTCCTCTCCCAGCCCCAGAAACGGCCCCAGATTTCACATGCGATGTGTTGGCACCACACAGCCTCAGTTATAAACAGCACCACCTAGTAGTCACCACGCTGTGTCATCTCCTGCCATTTAAAATGAACAGATGTTATTTTTGCTCCAAACTGGATTATAAAACATCATTCTTCCTTTTTTTTTTAAAGTTTCTCTTTGCCAGTTAAAATCACATAAACAAAAATACCTGGAGTGCCAGAAATACTTGTTTTGAAAAGATAACATATAAGAAACACTGGAAAATGAATATTTTGGTCAGTGGCATTCAGAGAATGGCCTGGGAAAGCCAGATTCCAGGAGTCCAAGGCTCTGATCACTAATGACCCGTCTAACAGAGCCACTCTAGGTGCTCAGGGTGGCCCTGGAGGCCCGGCTCTGGCTGGAGCAATGGGCAAGCACAGGGGCTGTTATGCACTTAGTGGATGCAGATGTAAAGGGGTTCCTGTGGTGCCAGTTAGTTTCTGAGTGACAGACCTATTTTCGTTCACCAGGTAACTCCCTGCTCCTGAACCCCTCCATGCAACCAGACCTGACAGTGAGTCGAACATACAGTGGTCCCATCTGCCTACAGGACCCTCTGGACAAGGAACTGATGACTGAATCTTCCCTCTTTAACCCTCTGTCGGACATCAAAGTCAAGGTTCAGAGCTCATTCATGGTTTCTCTGGGAGTATCGGAGAGACCTGAGTACCATGGCAAGAACCACTCCGGGACTTTTCCCCACGGAAACAACCGCAGCTTCACTACAGTGCACCCCAGAAACAAAACCCCCTACCTCCAGAATCTGTCATCGCTCCCCACAAGGACAGAACTGAGGACAACTGGCGTCTTTGGCCATTTAGGAGGACGATTAGTAATGCCAAATACAGGTGGGTGGTAAGTGTGCGTTTGTGTATTTTCTAGCATTTGTTTACACATTGTGTATTTATACAATTACCTCCCATCAGGTTAACTTATAAAGTGTTTACCATCCGCTTATCAGATCTACACTATGGCTCTGACAGTCTACTTGTTTGACGCAGCAAACCAGAACCAATGCTGAGATTAGAGTTTTCAACCTTCACCCCTGTGAACCAAAGAGTCCATTTGATGTCCTGCTAGAGTTGACAGCCGTACTAATTCAGAAGCCTTGGGTGGTTCCCAGACTTCAAGCCCCTTTGAAACATGCTTCCTAGAACATGATCGGGGAGCACTGAGAACATTCTTTGACATGACCGACAAACACCATGATCCTGCCAAGCATGGTTTATGCACCAGTAGGTAATTTAGTGAAAGGACACTCGGAGGTGAACTTGCTCAGTGACCTGTCATATGCTGTCAGTGTCCATAGACCTTGCTATAATGTTACTTTGTGATGAGCACTGATGAGGGATCGTTTTTGAATTAAAAAAAAAAAAAACAACTATAGTTCCAAGGCCATATCATAAGCACACTTAGTTCTCAAGAACTTCTTCTCCTTTTGGTTAGATGTTTTGACAAGGATACTTAAGGAGTACTGCTCAGATCTCTTTAGAAATGACGTTCTGTCTATGGATTTGTCTGGAAGGTGTCAGAGATCTGAAACCTAACTGGGTGGCAGAAGAGGGTGCTCTCTCCTCTGCCCTCTAAGCAACAGGGGTTAGGTGGGCTCTCAATCGCCACCCTCACTGGCTGCTGCCGGGTAAAGAGGGTGCGGGGTGTGCCAGTCCTGCTACACAACAGTTTAGCACTGAGTCGGGACCATGGGCGTCTTGTCAGACTTCTCTCTGGGGGAGAGGGAACCTACCTCTCCAATGAAACATTTTATCTTACAAAATGAAATCCGCAGTAGAACTAGTCTGATGCTACCATTCCCGCTAACTGATCCTCTGCTAGCTCAGTGGCTGGACACTGCAGTTCGTTTCAAGTTGATGAAGAGTCTTGTTCTCCTGTGTCGATTTCTTAAAAAACTTCATTTCAGGCAGACAGCCCTCAAGTATAGCTCTAACAATGGTTTTGTTTTCTAAACTTCCAATGTTCAAAATTTTCCTTGGTCAGTGTTTTAGGACATGGTAAGGGTCTTTGCTCAAATATGTACGCATGGCACTGCATGAGTGTCTATGTGTGAGGCAATCCTCCCTGGTGACAGTGGCAGACAGGTCAGTGTGGCATGAGTCTGTCAGCCATACTTACCGAGTACCCTTCTTAGAAGAATTGTATCAACTGGAAGTGTAGGTTCTGGAGAAAAGAAACCTAAAGGATGCAAACCCTGTCCTTTCAAGGAGAGTAGGCATATTCATCAGAAACAGAAGTTACACATCGAGTCATTGTGCATTTAACTTATCTCCACCTTCTAACCCGGGGGTTGGCATTTAGCAGGCTCTCCATAGTTATTGGTTGAACAGACTGGCCACACCCCTCTCTGTGCCTATCCTCATTTGTTAGTGTGTATTTGTGTGTTTAACTGTTTACACATGTGTGGAGGGGGTACCAAGATTGACCATTCATTGGCTAGTTTTGTTTCATGTTCATCAAGGAAAAAGATGAAATGATAAGTAGATGTTTCTTTTTCTTCCCTTCTGACTTGAGAAGCACCAGTGTTGAAAACAAAAAGTTCTGAGGGCTCTGTCTCTGATTCCCAAACACTTCCTTCGTAAAGGGGCATTTTTAAAGTTCCTAACAAGAAGTCCCACACAAGATTGAAGCTGTTCAGTGGAAAGGAATTTCAGGAAAAATAAACGTGCAGAAGTGAAACATATGCTCTGTTATTTGCAGAACATTAATGCAAAATATGCCTTGGGGAGCTGAAATGTAAAGAAGCAAGACACAGCAATTAAACTGTTCTACTGCCGTCCATCCCAAATTGTAGTCTGGTACCTGGCAGTGATTTCTCAAAAAAGGGCACTCTTGAAATCATTTATTATGCCAACTATGAAACAAGAAACTCAAAGACAGGTGGTTCTGCTGTCATATCAGATAAAAGGCTGTCAGGGTAGCAGGTGGAGTTTGGGAAAGAGTATAGTTTTCCTTAATTAGAGGTAACTGATAAATGACATATTAAAAATGGATACTTCTTTCGGGGGCCACAGGGAGAAAAATTTCCCACAGTGCCTTTCATCCTTCACACAACACTGCCACCCGGCCGCAACTCTTGTCCCCATTTCACTGTCTTCAGTCTCCACACACAATCTGCATTTCTGGCTGGAAGGAGGGAGTGTGTTTCAAGGATAGTCATACACTTTCCGACTGAAGGAAAGATGAAATAGTGTAAAGCTCCGTGATCCTGTAGATCCAGGTGGAATTGGGGTATGTTACGGATAAAATTTCAATCTAAACACAGGGAATTAAGCTGACTTGAAAGGGATGAGAGGTGATCTGCTCCACAAACAGCCCTTTCTCAAAAGTCCACACATGTTTATTCTGATTGGACCTGGGAGTTGACCGTCAGGCCCTCATGACGTACAAGAACACAGCACATCTGAAAGCCTGGCCTTTTTTTTTTTTTGACCCAGAATTTTGAATCCTACTCATTCATTCATATATTCACGATATATTGGTTGCAGGCTGCTCTGTGTCGGGCACTATGCTCTGTGCACTGATGCACTAAGTCATTACTGCTTTTTTTTTAAACTATGATTTCATTGATTGGAAAGTTTAGAATAGGCAAACTAATCAACATGTCAAAAAGCAAGTGAACCAAAGCTTGGGCTCGCAATCAAAGAGCTGGCTTCTGAAGGGCATAAGGGAACTTTATATGGCAGTGAACATGGCCTGTGTCCTGACTGTGATGATGTGACATGAGAGAATCCCTTTGTCATAGCTCATCAATTTCCACACTTAAAACGTGCATTTGCTTGCATGTGAATTACACCTCACTAAACACACACGCACACACACACAGAGGGAAGGAAAAATGTGAGCTATAAAACTATTCTTTTGGGTTAACTGCCTAAGATGGCATTACTTCTTGATGGTAGTCTCCTCTGCTTCTATAACTAAGTGGTTGTGACTTAATGCCTCTTGTCATAATGGCCTAGACAGTCTGAACAAGAGGCAGCAGAGAAAAAGCACTCTGTCACACAGAGAATACACGATGTCTGGGGGAGTGTGTGCAGGTTGACATCCACACACGCTGAACGTACTGTGTATTACAACTTCTGCCTCAACGGCGTTTAAGGAAAAATGAGCAATGCAAGGAGGAGCCTGATCAGAGGCCCCCACATGTGGCAATTGCAGTCTTCTTACTACTGTTGTTACGGCCCAGCATACAAATGGACACCCTTGCTGAAAAGCTGTAAGCAAAATTTAAATGTGCCTCATTCTTAGTGCTAGTGAAAGATACTGATGATAACTAGCATGTTACTGAATAATGCTCATAAATGTAAATCACAAATAACTTGTTTTGCAATGAATCTTGCATCCCCTGATTCTGCAGCAGCTAACGGGCACACAGAAGGACATCACTAAAGCCTGCCATCTCTAGATTCAAATTATCAGCAACCTGAAAGCTTTCTGTGTGATTACATTAGCTCAAATGAAAGGAGGAAGGCTGGGAGCTGCATTATTCAAGGGATAAAAGGATGCCTTGAGGTTTTATTTTGTAAAGATCTTATTGTGTCTCTATTTCATTTTTTTTTTTATAAACAAGCAGCTACATTAAAGAGAATCACCCTTTGGACTCTTTTCTCTTGGCCAAAGTGAAATATTTACTTCACAGCCCTCAAGAGGAGAGGGGACATTTCAAATTCAGTGTGACGCACCCCTTGCATTCACTCCCTGCATTACATGATTTTACTGAAGCAAAGATTCTGAGGTGGTTTTTTTGTTTTCAGTTTCCTGTTGACATGAATATGGTTCAGTCACCTTTAACCTTGACCTTTCTAGCTTCTATTTACAAATATAGGGCCAAATAGTGGCCATCTACAACCCATAGGGTTCCTAAGCTTATCCAAGCATTTTCTTTCTCAAGTTTTCTTGACAAAATGCAGTATTCTTCTGATCTCTTGCCTAAACTTACTTCAAGATGCACAATTTACAAGACAGTTTTATAGCAAAATGTTGCATGGTCCACCCATCGTCCCAGATATGTTTTCAGTAAGTGAATGAATAGAAACAAGGTAGAGAAACACATTTTTTTAACTTTGGAGCAGATTAACCGATATATTTCAATAAACTATATTCTCAAATATGTCTGAGAGTCCACAACATCCAATTTTTTAAGAGAATTTAGACATGGTGGGAAGACCCTAAATAAAAACTAGTTTGAATACAGAGTTGAATGATGTGTTCTGTATATCACTGTTAGTAAATAACATTATCCCCTTTATCATTTTGGACTTCATATAAACTTTCCAAGGATCGGACTGCGCAAATTGCCTTGAGAAGGTCCTTTATCATGAGCAGCTGCCAGGTGCCCAGTGGAGGTGCTTCGCAATAATTGTACGATCTACAAATAACCTCCGGGCTTTCTCTGTTTCAGGAGTGAGTTTACTCATACCCCACGGCGCCATCCCAGAGGAGAAGTCTTGGGAGATTTATATGTCTATCAACCAAGGTGAACCCAGGTGAGAGACAGAAAAGAATGATGCATTAATGATGTATTAATGTATTAATGATGTTGTAAACATGGAGCGGAGCCTCTGCAGAGAATCCAAAGCTTTTAAGACTTGTGACATGGAGTTGTGTAGTTGCGAGACGAGCTACTTGACGATATGCACAGGAAAAACCCAGTTGCCAATCTATTGGCTAGAAGGAACAGGCACGTAGCCTCAGTTTTAGGTAACTCACCTAAGGTTTAGACAGCAGACCCTCAAAGTAAAACAGTGAATTGGGATGCAAGCTGGCCTTCTCCACAGACCTCAACTCCCTCCCTTACTCTTTCTCTCAGGAGGAAAAAAAAATCCACCCTGGAGGCACTGTTTTGTGCTGGGGATTATGCAAATGTAGGGAATGATTGGCCTGTGACCTTTTAAGGTCAGCAGAAGACCCACTTTAATCAGGAAAGACAATTTCTTGGGCAATTTTCCTCGTGTAAAAATATGGTCTTCGCTTCAGTAGCTTTCAGGCCTGACAAATTTCAGCAGCATTAAATTCAATTACATGAACAAATACAAATCTTGTCACATATTCTTTTAATGAAAGTAGCGGGTTATTTTCTTAGCACGACTATAATATGTGTGGAAAGGTTGCCTTGCACCACACACGATAAAGCCGAACTCCTCTTTAGGAAGCAATTTCTCTCACAAACTGGATATTTTCCTCTGGCATTCTCAGTTTTAATATCGTGGTTATTTTAGAATAGATTTTTGTTGTTGTTGTTAGCAAAGAACACATGAAGGAAAAACACAGAAAGGAAAAACAGCCAGCGAAACAGATGGTTTGAACAGATTTTGATAACTATCTCCATAAGATTTGCTGCCCAGTGGCTTTATCTTAGTGCTTAGAGTGTAGAGGGTTCAGCAGGAATGGGAGAAACGCTCCGCTGGCTGGCCGTTGGGGAGGCTGTGGAGGATTTGCATGTAAACTGTGGGGATTTTGTGCCCTGTGGAGCTAGGTCCTCTACCTTTACACTTGAAAACGTGGGATGCTAGTTTTCAATTATCCTTTTAGTTTCCTCTGCTTAATTAGAGGAAGCTAAGACACAGAAAAATTTGAAGAGTTTATTCAAAAATGTGTTAAGCAAACCTGAAAATGGAGTCCTCTGGATAAGAATTACCTCTTTTGTTATTCCTTGGGTTGAATCGTGCAAGAAATCAAATATGTTTAAAATTAAGGTCTAGATCAATTACACATACGCTTGTAAACACGTCATCCTGCAAGAATCAAGTACAGCCATGCGCTGCTCAGTGCCATTTTGATCAATGATGGACTATGTATATAACAGTGGTCCCCAGGGATTGCAATGGAGCTGAAAAATTCCTATCACCTAGCAACGTCACAGCACAGTGCTTTACTCAGGCATTCGTGGTGGTGCTGATGTAAACAAACCTGCCCCACTGCCAGTTGTACAAAAGTACCATATAGGTTTGTGTAAGTACATTCAGTGATGTTTGCATAACCACGAAATCACATGTCTCCGACCGTGTCCCCAGTACAACCTGTGTGAGGCAGGATGCAGTCAGCCCAGCCTGAATGATGGCCTCCTTCACACCCTCACCTCTGCAGCCTGCCCCCTTCATCAGAATCTGTCCTTCTCAATCCCATCCCTGGGGTCTTCCACCTCATTATGTAAGCACCAACCTGGGGCTAAGTTAGCGTTTTCGAAGGCACCTAATTTATAGCTCACCTCCATCCCTGTCTCTTGCTAGAAGCATCTTCTTAGGAGGTTAGGACTAGAATGTGCCAAAAGGCATCAAACATACAAGGACCTAAATAAAATAGCTCAAAAATGTGGGCAATATCACTCAGGGCATCCTGTAATTATAAAATAAGGAGGAGAAATGCCTAAAAACTCAGCAGAGCCCACAGACCTTGAAAGACAGGTTTGGCCTAGCGTGGTCACTCCATGGACCATTGCTGGCTCAGCAAATTCCATGTTAACCAACTTGGTTTCTCCACCGGTATCTGAGGTGTTGAGTTCATCACTGCTGTCTAGGAAGGTGAACGGAAACAGTTTATCCAAGACTTCAGATCTGTGAGGGGTGTGCATTTTGCCATCTATCAAATGGAGGAGAGATTAAAATTGCAGGAAGCATACATGCTTTTCTGTGTTGCTGAAACCTTCCAGATACTCCTATTTAAGGAAGTGAGCAGTGCCTGGCCCCCTGCCCATTAGTGCCCTCGGCGATCTTCACTGCCTTTTGAGGCACTCGAAACAACTTACCCTGCCCCCCAAAACCCACTAAAAATAGCAGATGTCTTTCTGTTACTTTTTTTTTCTTCTTTTTTAAGCTCAGGTTGAAATTTTTCCATCCCTGTCAGGATGCTGTTTGGTTCTGAGTCCTTCAGCTTTCCATCCTGTGACTAATCAGGAGAAGGCCATTTCGTGTCACCTTTTCTTTCTAATGTCGTTTGAAAACCCATCTTCATTTTACAGTGCCCTCGCAGCCTTCTGAACTTATGCGCAGAGTAAGCCCCCACCACCCCGTGTTGCTGTTCCCCTCATCTCTGCCCCTGGGGGGCCACCACAGGGACCTTCCTCTCAGTGCACAGGTGTGAGAATCAGATTTTCTGAATCCGTCACTGCCACACACAGGCCGACAGGCGATCTTCCAAACACCTCTGTGCTGTATTTAGGTTAAGGTCTGTTCCATTTTCCTATTGATGTTACATTTCTGTTGCTCCTTTCTCAACAAATCCCTGGTATAGCAGGGAGATGATTCAGTGGAACTGTAACTGATATCATTGGTCCAAATTCTGCACTAGCTTCCCAGGGACATGGCTGTGGGGAATGCATCACAGATTCAAAATAACGCCCTGTATTCAAATAGCCCAAATAGGGTTGGTTATATTTTGATATTTAGGCAAGTTTTGAGTGAGGTTGTTCAGTGTCTGAATGGAATGCACCCCATCTTTCTCGGGAGCCTGCCTGCATTCCTTGGGGAGCCTCCAAGAGAAGACACCTGGTACTTTCCAGTAAGTGGAACAGTGTCACTCTCCTTCCTGACATCCCTGGTCTGTCTACACTTTCAGACTTGAACAACCATCTTAATCAACTTTTCCAACCTCTTTCAGCAACCTGGCCCTTTGGGGTGGTTATGATGCTTAGGAAATGATCCCCATTGACTCTTTGTACATATATGCAAATTAAATGGTGTGCCGGGAGGGGAATTTGCATCCTTGGAAAACTTAGTAATTACTTGCTCTTGTTTCAGTGTAATTTTACAAAGTGCTCTCACAGACCTTTGACTCATTTAATCTCCACAGTAATGTTCAAACAGTGGAGGACTTTATACCAATTTTAGAGATGTAAGAAAAAAAATCTAAAAAATGGTTCCAAGAAGCAAAGCTGCTTTCCAAGGCATGTTACTTACTGGCTGAGCTGAGCTTTGCTGTCAGAGCACCTGGCTCCAGTTCCAAAGCTCATGAACTAAAGGATGCCACCTCTCCTGGATGGTGGAGTCTTCAAGGAAACTGCTTTCTGAGGTTGCCTTCCATCTCCTGTCCCCTGTAGAGAGGCCTCCCCTGGAACAGCTCTGTAAGAGCACACTGAGAACTAGGCAAGGCAGGATCAAGTTGAACTTCTCTTAGACTCGTATGGGGTATTGCTGTTATTATTACATTAGAGACTTGAGAGCAGGGTAAACGCAAGTCTCACTCCAGGGAGGATTCTTAGAAGACATGGTAGGAAATAGGAAAGAGTTGAGCTCTGGTGTCAGAGGCCTTGTGTTCAGATCTAAGCTTCCCTGCTATTATCTGTGTGAGCTTAGGTAAGATAATGAAGCTCTTTGTGACTCTGTCCTTATCTGAAAAACAATAATGGGCGCCTAAGTTATAGGGACATTGTGGGATTGCATGGTACAAAGTGATGCAACTCTCTCAAAGATGATAAAATAAGAAAACCTAATTGATACCTTTATATTTGACAAAGCATTCTACCTACAGTATATCCTTTAAGCTTCACATCAGTTCTATATGGTAAGCAATGTATAACCATCCTAATTTTTATGGACTTGAAAATTAAGACCAAGAAAATTTAATGTTTGCCTTAGGTTGTGGCAGGAACGAGCACCAAAGCAAGATTTTCTGTCTTATAATGTAGTTTTAGGCTATATCACACTCTCCAATTTAGGCTTAATTAGGCATATTTTTCTTGAGTCCAGTAAGACATGCTTGATGAGGGACAGGGCTTATGCTTAGTTATAGAAATACATCATGAAACAGACAGAGGAGAGGTCCAGATTTGGGAAGACAATGATAACTTTGTCATTCAGTGTGGAATTATACTGCAATAGGGAATTTCACAGAAGGCAATGGAAGAATAGAGAAGGGCCCCTTAATCTATTCTGGGATAGACTTCAGAGGGGATGGTGGGGAGAATGGCTTCCTTGTGCTAAGTCTAAAAAATCAGTAGAAATTAGACAAGGAAAGGTATAAAAGCTGTAACTCAATGATTTTCAACTCCAGGGGACATTTTCTACTAGGTGGGTGGTGGGGAAGAGTCTCTAAGAGTGGATAAATCCAGGCATTTTTCCCTGCTTTGAAGTCACTCTGATGCCAGAATGTTGCCTTAAGCAGCCTCCATCCCACTCTGCACCAGGCCTTTCCATAGAACAGAGGTTTCACGCAGTGCCCCATTCAAAAAAGGGGGGGTGCTTAGTGATGTGATGCCAGAGGGAACTAGAGTAGCCTCACAGAAACCCAAGGGCATAAAATTTGGGCTGCTGGTGTATTTGTGCTAAGAAGCCCTCCTCGGTCCTCCTGGATCGGGGCGTTGAAGCTGCCAGCACATGCCTGAAACCGCTTCCTAGGCTACAGGCTCCTTCAGAGGGCAGGAGGCCGGCAGTGGTCACTGTCAAAAAGCCTGCCTCTAGTCCCTAACTTCAATTTGAGAGCATTTTGGTCTTTTTCTTTTTTTTAACTTTTTTTTTGAGGAGCTTTTAGAGAGGAATAATTTTTAATCCTCTCTAACCAGGTTTTGATTTTTTTTAATAAAATTAAATTAAGGTGTTTAAACAAGAGGATCAAAAAATCAATTGCCTCATTTCAGAAATCCCGCCACATGTATTACAGTAGGAAAATGATGGAGGTGCAGCCCAGTCTGCCCACCTGTCCTCTCCCAGCTGTGCTTCTGCACCCTTCCCCGCCCTGTGGTTGGAGAGCAGAGAACTAAATTAGTCTATGGAGCTTTCTTCAAAGGCACACATTCATTTCTTTTTCCAATTACACTGTCATGTGGATATTCCTGACCAAATGCTTGGACTAGAACTGGAAGTGTATGTAGTCTTATTGAAGAATTTACAAAAGGACATATTTTTTAGACTTTGGGCTCAGCCCAGAGGGATATTTCAACCACTTTTTTCTCCTGATTTCCCCCCCTCCCCTATCAAATGGGCCTATGTCAGGGTGAGGACTGGGAAGGGAGACATAGAGTTGGTGTGAAGCTTTGCCTTCTTTGAAGTGCCTTGGTGGTGCAGCGACTTTTACTAGCAAAGCATGAGATAAGACCAAATCCAAGACTAGAAAGGCAGGAAAAAGAAGCGATGGGAACTGGAAGAGAGGAAACAGAATTTCCTCCCCAGGAACAGGCTCGCAGTTAAGCACTGTAGTGCAGGCTTCCCCTGAGGAGTGGCTTCACGTGGCTCCTCCTTCACCGTGGCAAGAAGGCACTCAAAAACGAATGTATAAGGCCACACACACACTTCCACACGTATCATGCCGAAAAGAGGACTTAAGTTCTCAGAAAAGTCCTTAGACTGATTTGGAGGACCTCCTTTCTAGAAGAGTGAAAAGAAACGTGGATTTGTATGGCCATGTTATGTGTGGAAATGGAACTTTAATGAAACTACCCTTTATGTCAAGCAGACATCTGAACCCATCTTGAAACCTCCCATCCCAGTGACCCAGGACACCATGCACCCTTCTTCTGGGGACTCTGAAGAAGGCACCTTACAGGGGAAGAAACCACTGGCACCAGGTGACTGCAGTTAGTGCAGCTGTCTGTCAAAAATTGCCTTTTGAGCTCCAAACAAGAGCACCTACCTTTGGCTCTACCGGAACATTGCCATGGGGAGAAAACCTGACTAAAGCCTTCTGGGTTGATTTGCCTTCCTGTTAGCCTTCTCCAGCTTAGAGAACTTCCTCACTCGATTCCTCCTCAAGCTATCCCCACCTCAGACCAAAACAAAACAAAACAAAAAAACACTGCACTTTCTCACTGCAATAAAGTTATGGATGTCTGGAACAGTTTTCACAAATGACATCATCAGCTCAGCTCAGTCAACAAGGACTAGGTACCAAATGTACTCGGTGCTGTGTACAAAGAAAAATGGGACCCCTGATATGAAGTAGTTCATTTCTGGTGGAGGGGTTGGTTGAAGGATATAGGTGGTATACACATAGCAGGATGATGTTTGGGGATACCATGCACTTGTTCTGCATTCCTGAAATTACCAAAGCTCAGAACTGATTTGTTTATTTTTAAAAAAAGAACTAAGCACCCCAACATTCTAATTTCAGATATTTGCCAGCTATAATGCCAAGGCTAATAATACCCCTGCCTCCCTACAGAACCTGTTGAGAAGCATCATTTCATCAGAAGGGGCACTATCACTCTCCCACCCACTCACACACCATGCCCTCCTCTCCCTACTGATAAAGACACAAAAAGAGAAGTCACATCTTGGGGGAGGACAGGTATCAAAAGTGGTTGTCCCTGCCCCTACCAGAGCCAAAGAAAATAGCCCCAAAAGAATTCCTCAAAAATTTAGGTCATCTGCAGGAAGTAGACAAGGATACCTGATTTTCTCATTGTTTATCAGTTTGTCGCCTTGTTCCACGCTACCAGAGAACAGGAAAAAGAAAAGCCTTTGAGAAGAGAGGGTGTACTGCTGAAACCAAAGAGCACCTCCATAACTCCCAGGTGCCCATATTCCCAAGAGGTGCAGAAGATGAACCATGGCCAGGAGTCGGATAAGTGAGCTAGAAGACAGGTTTCCCAGGGGCTCCCTCGACGTGAGGTCAAGAGGCTCAGAGAGCAGGGTTGAGATGTGGTCAGTTGGCAGCCAGCTAGTAGACGTAACTGAAACCCACAAGGAGCTACAGATGCTTCGGTGCAACTCTTTGCCATCTAGTCACCCACACCCTCTGTCAGTGAGGCCTTTGCAGTCACCACCCATCTGTACTGAATCCAGTAAGGATTATCTTCAGAAACTTTTAAGTCACCAAAGATGATGATCATCCTCTTGCAACTAAAATAAGAAGATGTATGTTTTCCTTCTCTTTCGCTCATGGTGTCACAGGAATAAGCTCCAACTGCTTCCTCCTCTCCAGACAGAGCATCCAGAGCCCTGTGTGTGCACGTGCAAATGTGTGTGTCCGTGTGCGTGGGTACTGGGGGATGGGAAGGGTGAATCAGATATAAAAGTTTTTAAATGAACAAAAATGAGTCCTAAAAACAAATTCAAACGTTACTGAAAAGTTACAGAATCAAAATGAAATGCTACCATGGGTGTTTTCACTAAGCACAATGGTTAGCAACTACTAGGAAAATTAGATACTTAATACTGTAATAGATGGAGCCCGAAGAAGCAAAACCAGTTACTCAAAAGAATAATGAGGTGGTGGTGTGATTCATGTCCTGACAAAGACACACAAACGTTAATCAGGAGTGAAAGGAGGAACCCTGTCCGGAGGCTCAGAAGAGGCTCGGAAAGAAAGTGACAATTGGCCCAAAACTAGAAGACAGAGTAAAATGCATTCCAGTCAAAAAAATAAAAAATAAAGTAGAACCATTCAAAGGGACAGATGAATAAATACCAGCAAGTAATTTAGAACTAAGCAAATCAGAACAGCATGTGAAAGAGAGTAAAATTGGGGAAAGTGAAATTTACCTGGTGGGTAGGGTTTGATGAAGCTTAAGATTCAGGAAACCTAGTCATATTTACATTTTATTTATATTATCTGCTTTATCTCCACTGCCAATAGCCAAGTTCAAGTCCTCATTATACCCATACCCTCCTTGTGAGCACAGTGCAAATATGCCTCATTTTGCCTAGCACAGTTATTAACAGTGTCTGTTTTCACCCTCAGTAGTATCTCAATTTGGATAATAAATTCTACTTTTGAGTGTCCCTGTCTCTAGCTGTGAACATTTTACACTCTTTCTCTAATCCTAACATTGCTGTCAGCGGGGAGATTTGAGAGACTTGGGAAGGAATTTAGCAAGATCGGCTGCGTGTACACATGTGTCCATGCGTGTGCATGGAAGGAGACGGAGTTGAAGGTGATTCCCTCCCAGCACTCTGGCTTGGGAACTGATGGTTAATTAGTAGAGAGGTTTGCCAGCTGAAGTTCACCTGAGAGTTTGTGGGAATAGTTGCTCTGGGAGCCACTCTGGATTTCTTCCCAGGGAACAAACATGGCTCTTGGACTCAGAAGAAAAGGGATAGGAACAAAATTGATTCCAGAATAAAAAGGCAAAAGTAGTATTTATGACCAAGAAAAAAAAACGAGACTGTTGAATAGAAATCCCATGTCAAGCTTTTGGCCCCAGCACGTGGCCGGCCACAGTACTGCCTAGAGCAAAATGTCCCAGAATCGGGCAGAGACCATGCCTGCCTGCTTCATGCAGGGTGAACTCTCCCGACGTCCGTTGGTTTCTGTACCTTTCTCACGGGTAAGGATCTGCCTATCCTGGAGCTCATTACACTGCGCTGAGCACATACATAACCGATCAGGAAAGTAGCGGAGACTTGGTCATTGACATCATATGAGAAAAAAAGCATCATCAGAAATGAGCCCTGGCTGGTGTGGCTCAGTGGATCGGGCATTATCCTACAACTGAAAAGTCACTAGTTCGATTCCCAGTCAGGGCACGTGCCTGGGTGGTGGCCAGGCCCTCAGTTGGGGCTGTGTAGAAAGCAAGTGATCAATGTTTTTCTTGCCCTCTTTCACTTTCTCTATTTTTTTTTAAAGAATGATCAGAAATGAGGTGACATCGTAGAATGAGGAGAACACAGGGACTCAGACGGCCTGAGTTCTAATCTCCCTGGCCCCTTACAGCCTAAATGGCTTTAGTCAGGTCATTTTCTTTCTCGAGACTGCAATTCCATCATTTACGTATTTTGTCTATTATTAACTGCATTCCAGGATTTTAGTAAGGACAGTAAAGGGACTTTATGTATGAGAAGTCTGGGATAACCTATAATGTGTCATATGAATGCTATGTTTTGATATTATTCTTTTTTGTCTATCCTTACTTCTTTGAATTACATAGAGAAGCTCTCTAAAGGCCATCAAGTTTGCTCTGTGCCAATGTTGCAAAAGAGTTTAGGATCTTTCCTTTGGACTACCACCACTTTCCTAGACTCAGAGGAAAGATGAATTCAGTGATGCACACGTAGGAACTGTTCACTCTCAAATCACGAGCCTTGTGAAGACACAAAGGACACTCTGCCTCAGTCCCTCTGAGTCTCCCTGTATTTCTCGGAACATTCTGGCCCATGACTTACACTTTGGAGGTAGATCTTATGATCCCAACAAGGGACTCCAGGTGGGCTGGGGTGAGATTTGGGAGATCAATGACCAGTCAAGTGGGCCGGTGGCCTGTGCCACCTCGAACAGCTTTGTCCCCATCCACTTCGCCAGGCTTTCCTTGCTAGATAGTCATGGTGGGAATGGACAAATTCTCTCTGTCACCACTTCTGTTCAATGGTCCGTCATGGATTCGAATCCAGTTTGTTGCTGTGAGTTTTGCAAATGTTTGGAAGAGTCAAATTCATGGCACATACCTACCCCCTCTGGGAGATCTGGCATTAACTAGTCCCTGCCAGGCACAGGGGACTGCTGAGGAGGTAAGGTGCTTCCTAAGTCACAAACAAAGGGGCTCTTCCTGCTAGTGCGAGGAGAGCAAATTGCTGCTATTTCAGAAACATTAATTCTTTCAGGCTACCCGTTCTGTGCAGTATAACAAAAGGGGCAGTTTATCAAATGGTATCTTAATGGCCGAGAAGGGTTAAATGCACCTTTAGCAGGAGCGTGTGTTCTTTTCCACAGTAAAAGCACGATGGTTTCTTCACAGTCATTTAGGTTAGAATATAATGCCATCACCCCCAAAAAGTGAGGAGGGAAAGAAAAAAAGGGGACAGGATCCTCACATTGTCATTTTCTGATCTGCTTTCTGGGGGAAGGAGAGTTTCACCATACCCTGCTCATTACCACTCCTTCCACCTCACATCCCCTCGGTCCACAAACAAGCACTCATAAATAAAAATTGCCCTCATTTTAATTAAAGTGCATTTGAAGCCCCCGTGGGCTCACCACCATGTGAAGTGATTGTAGTAGTCCCAAGGAGTCTTTAATTAAAGATGCCACCGACTAGATAACAAAGGTTTGTGAATGTTGTTAATAGATCTGAATGGAAGGTGCACCTTAATTCAATCAGAGGACAGTCACCGGTTCATGAGTTTAATTGCACATTGTGAAGAAACACCACATACTGTAATTATTTTTATTTGTATGTGCCATGTCTTTTATTGCACATGCTGGAAGTAGAAATGACCTGTCCTATTAAGATATTTAATATATATCATCCTTTCCACTTCGCTTAGTTATAGCTCAATAAAAATGCTGGGAGAAGACGCCAGCCCATACTGGGGCTGCCCTCAGCACTCCCTAACACAATTCCCACAGCCCTTCCAAAACCTGGGTGATCAGCGTCCTAACTGCCTTAGTTATAATCTTTAAGGCAAGCCATAATAACTTCCCAGGACTCCATAAAGTTGGATGCAGTTATGGAGATTACGGAGGGGGTGCTGGCAGCTGAAACAGTGACGATAATGCAAAGGTCAGCGGACACAGTGGTCCATTTGTGGTCTCCGGGAGAAGGTACTGAATTGGGGGGCAGCAGCAGAAGAGTCTCTAGGTTCTCACATTAAAGTGAATAAGCCACAAAAAGCCTGGTACCGCCTCCCCCCCCGCAAAGTAAAACATGTCCACATCCTAGTCCCTGGAACCTGCGCAGATGTTACAGTACATGACAGAAGGGACTGTTCGGATGGGATTCAGGTGAAGCACCTTGAGATGGAGAGACTGTTCCAGGTTATACAGGTGGGCCCACGTCAGGGCCCTCACAAGGGGGAGGCAGGAGTGTCAGTGTCAGATGCAGGGGTTTGAAGATGCCACGCGGCCGGCTCACAGAGGAAGGGGACTCCGGCCAAGGCAGGCAGGCAGCCTCTAGAAGCTGGAAGAACCAAAGAAACAGATTCCTCTCTAGGGTTCCAATGACACTTTTTTTTTAATTAATTTATTTTTAGAGAGAGGAGAAGGGAGGGGGAGAGAGAGGGAGAGAAACATCAATGTGTGGTTGCCTCTTACGTGCCCCACACTGGGGACTTGGTCCACAACCCAGGCATGTGCCCTGACTGGGAATCGAACCGGCGATCCTTTGGTTTGCAGGCCAGTGCTCAATCCACTGAGCCACACCAGTCAGGACTGATGACACTTTCATATTAAGTAGGTGAGAGGACTGACCTACAGAACTGTACAGTAATAAATTTGTTTTAAGTCAATAAGTCTCTAGCACGGCATTAGTAGGAAACATGCAAGGCTCTATTCTGAGCACTTTGTAGCTCAAGGCCCTGCTTTCCTGTGGCTTTGCCCAGTGTCTGTGAGTACAGTCTTAACGACTCTCATGCCAACATTTTACCTTAAAAGTTCCAGGCTGGAGACTGGGTCCCAGGGAACAGCTGTTCTTTCCATGACCCAAACTCCACCCAGCCCATGGCCACCAGCATTAACAGGACAGGAGACTCTAGTCCCAGCCCTGCCATAGTGAGATGTGACTTTGGCCATCTCACACCGGCTCAGGCCCTGCCCGTCCCTTTCCTCAGCAACGCAATGCTGTTGGGTCTGACTTCTCCTAGTTCCTTTCCCCGCCTAAAATGAAGTGATTCTGCGAAATGGGACTTGGGTTTCCTCTAGAGAAGGCTGTTTTCCCCCATTCAACATGTAAATGAGTAAACAGCCTAGCAGATATGAAAATGCCACAGCAGCACGCCGCACAGATCACTCTTCCTCCTCTCCCTCACTGGTTTTACTCTAAAGTACCTTCAGTGAGCCATCATTCCACTCCTTGTAGTAAACAAGCTGAACAGGCCTGACACTGCATGAAAGATGAGGCTTAAATTGTGTCTAGGAACTGGTGATTTACACATGATTTGTGATTCCTTTAGTATATTAATTGGTAAACACCCTATGAATGTGTGTGTAAACAAAAGCCATTTAACATATGCAAACAGTTTAATCTCACAGTGCGTTGTTGCTCAAAGTTCAGCAAATTCAGATCCCCCCTCACGCCCACCCACCCGGGAGCCCCAGCGCCCCCTGGACCCTCTCCCTTCCTGTGATCCGATTTCAGATAACACCCGGTAGGTGACCCAGATCTTTAAACCCTTTAATACTAAAACCATATGCTTCTGTCCTCTGTGATTGTACTTGTTGCTTTTTGTAATCCACCAAAAGTAATGCTCCTTTCCCAGCCCCAACTAATGGAATACAGGGGTGGGCCAAAGTAGGGTTGTAATTGTGAGTATGCAAAACACAGAGTTTATTCCTGTTTTGATCTTGTTGATCTGAGAGCTAGAGAGTGAGATAGATTTCTGATTCAAGGAAAAACAACAGAAATCATAAACCTCAAACACTGATTTTTATCCACAGAATGTTAGCACCCTCGGTCACCATGTGAGGGTTTTAATGAAAGGAGAAAAAGAGAATAATACTAGTTAAAACTATGTATTTTCCTGGGTAGAAGACTGTAGAAGACTGGAGCTACCTTGCTTTCTGAGCTTTAGTTTTAAGACAAAATACAGTTTCCATCTATCTGCCTTTTATGTCTATTCCATTAAAATATGATTTAATTATGTATCGACCCAGGGTCTGGCATAGTAAAACTATCATTACTCTCCTGCCTGCATTCCTGAGTGATACTCTGGGTAAAGGTGATCAAACCTACATTAATCTATAATAGAAACCATGAGGAGGAAAGGAGGGAGCAATAATTACCAAGCACAGCATGGCAGACAAAAACAACAATGAAAATCTCATCTCAAAGTACGGAGCTGGTGGTTTTGCCTGAAGAGAGTGACATGTTACAAGTCTAGAATCAGGTCAAAAAAATATTGAAAGCAGAAGCAAAATGTGCACAGATACACTTCCAGACCTGCCGCGGTTAGCAGTTTCTGCAGTGTAGCTGCCCTTCACCTGGCGGGACCTGCCAGCGGCATCCGTAGGGGGGTGGGCACTGCAGAACGTTAGTTACTGTGTGGCGAGGTTTGGACCATCACCTCGTCACGACCCGATGCGGCACCTCTGTCACCCTCCGCTACACATTTCACACAGCAGTCAGTGACCTTACTGAATTTATTGTAAGAATTCTGGAGAAATTCTCCTTGGCTTCTAGTTCCACTCATAAAAAAAAATTACTTTTGACATTATTTCAACCTTAGAAGTTGCAAGAACAGTATCAAGAATTTTTAGCTATCCCACATCCAGATGCACAAATATTAACATTTTACTACATTTGCTATATTCTCTATACGTGTGTGTGCATATATACATGCACACACAAATAAAATACACATGCATACACACATACATATTTTTAACCATTGTGAACAAGATGTCCCTTTGCCCCTAAATACCTAAAAACAAGAAATTCTCTTACCTAGCCAGCACAATCAAAATTAGAAAATTAACATTAACATAATATCATATTCTCCACAGACTTTATTCATATTTCCCGTTATCCAAGAAATGTCCTTTATAGCAAACAAAGATCTAAGTCCATTCACTACATTCTATTGTCACGCGTCTGGGTCTCCTCTAACTCGGAGCAGCCCCTAAGTCTGTCTCTGTTTTAGGACGTTGGCAGATTTTCAGAGGGTCGATGCCTTTTTATTTTGCAGAATATCCCTCAATTTGGGCCTGTTGGATATTTTCTTACAATTTGATGCAGGTTGTGTGTTATTGGCAGGAATGTTACGGAAGTGATACTGCGTTCCCTTCACTGCGTCCTGTCGGGAGGGACATTCTGCTGACTCATCTTCCTGGTGCCGGTGATTTGGACAACTTAGGTTAGGTGGTGCCTGCCAAGATTCCCCACTATGAAGTAATATTTTACCCATTGTAATTAGTTTCAAAGGTACTTTGAAACCGTGTAAATACTTCCTTATTATTCTCTAAACTTTCACCAAATAGATTAACATCCCTTCATAACTCCTGAGTCTAATGTTAATATGATTGGTTGCCAAATGCTGACTTTCTACATATATTAGCTGCCTTTGTATTGAATGGAAGAGTTTTCCCTTTCAATCATTCATTCATAGCCATATAGTTTATGGGTTCTTATGTTACTCAGTGAATTATTATCCTTTAGTAGCATGGTTTACTTTGATGCTCAAAATCTTCCAGATTTCATCATTAAGAACCACCTCATGCTCCTATGTCCTTTCCTACAAATATATTTTACTGCTTACGACCAGCATATATTTGGCACTGTGGATACAACAATGAAAAAAGAAACAGAAAAAATGCATTCTAGCCTCATAGAGCTTACATTCTAGTTTGTGGAAGGCAAA
>PVIA01012251.1:0-38978 GCA_004024845.1 Tonatia bakeri
CCTTGGGGAATCTTACCTGTCATTGGCTAACTGACCAAGCATTGGGGGCCAGGCAGGGTGAAGTAAAAGGAGCAGAAGTGGTGCTTTTGCCAGGAAGATAAGCTTGTCTCCTTGGTGGCTTACAGTTCCAAGGTCATTCCCTCAGCCTTAGCCTTGGCGGGGTTATAGCTTCTGATACCAGGCAGGGTAGTTCCCAACAGTATAAGTACTTCGTGATGATGAACTCCTTTAACTTGACCTTATCTGGGAAGCACTTTATCTGTCCTTCCATTCTAAATGATAGCTTTGCTGGATAGAGTAATCTTGGATATAGGTCCTTGCCTTTCATGACTTTCAATACTTTCCAGCCCCTTCTTGCCTGCAAGGTTTCGTTTGAGAAATCAGCTGATAGTCTTATGGTCACTCCTTTGTAGGTAACTGTCTCCTTTTCTCTTGATGCTTTTAACATTCTCTCCTTATCTTTCATCCTGGGTAATGTAATTATGATTTGCTTTTTATGTGTGCTTCCTTGGGTTCAACTTTTTTTGGGCTCTCAGAGCTTCAAGAACTTCCTGGAAGTCTATTTCCTTTGCCAGATTAGAAGTTCTCCTTTGTTATTTATTCAAGCAAGTTTTCAATTTCTTGCTCTCACTCTTCCCCTTCTGGCACCCCTATTATTTGGATGTTGGAATGTTTCAAGTTATCCTGGAGGTTCCTAAGCCTCTCCTTGATTTTTGATTTCTTGTTTCTTTATTCTGTTCTGGTTGAATGTTTATTTCTTCCTTCTGGTCAAAACCATTGATTTGAGTCCTGGTTTCTTTCCCTTCACTGTTGGTTCCCTGTATATTTTCTTTACTTAACTTTTCATAGCCTTCACTTTTTCTTCTATTTTGCAACCATACTCAACCATTTCTATGAGTATCCTGATTACCAGTGTTTTGAACTATGCATCTGATAGGTTGGCTATCTCTTCATCACTTAGCTGTAATTTTTCCTGGAGCTTTGATCTGTTCTTTTATTTGGGTCATATATTTTGTCTTGGCATGCCTTTCACATAGTAAGGGGCCAGGCCTTAGGTATTCACCAGGGTGGAGCACTTCATGGAGCTATATGTGGGGGGGGTTCCTAAAGGGAACAATGCCACTTTCTCAGCTCTTGGTGGGTTTTCAGTCACTTCCTCCTCTACCCACAAGCAAATTGGGCCCTTGTGGCTGATTTTCAGGTGAGTGGGTTTGTGTACCTTCTAAGGAGCCTATGGGTCTCTCCAATGAACTCTCCTATGAGGGTTGGAGTTTCTCCTATTGCCTCAACTCCCACTGGATTTTTCAGTCACAGGTTTTGAAGCAGGTTTCTCACAGGTTTTCTCAAATCTGGGTTGCATGGTCTGTCTTGCTCCCCCGCTGTTTCTCCTGGTTTATTGGAATGAAACTGTGGGACTGCCTGCTCTGCCAGCTGCCACCTTGCCAAGTCTTCTAGCTGCCACTTGCTGTGATTCCTCTCCACCCCAGTGGCCCATTTCCACTCCTCCTACAGGTCCAGATAAATGTTTCTTTTTTAACTCCTTGGTTGTCAGACTTCCATATAGTTTAATTTTCAGGCTGTTTTTGTTATTTTTTTGTTTTTAAATTTGTTGTTGTCCTTAGTTTGGTTGTGTGAGGGGGCAAAGTATATCTATCTATATTTCCATCTTGACCAGAAGTCTAAGATCCTGGGAATATTTTTTTCAATTGAGATTTTTAAGTAGGCACAAGAAAATTCTAAATAGAAAATAGAATTTTTCTTGTGATTTTGTGACAATATTTTCATAAAAAGTTCACTTTAGATCCTGACTGGTATAGCTCAGTGAGTTGAGCACAGGCTCAAAATGAAAGGGTAGCCAGTTTGATTCCTAGTCAGGTCACATGCTTGGGTTGTGGGCCAGGTCCCCAGTATGGGGTGCTCAAGAAGCAACCACACACTGATATATCTATCCCTCTCTTTCTCCTCTTCCCCTCTCTTTAAAAATGAATAAATGAAATCTTTAAAATAAAAATGAGTTCACTTTAAACTTTATAGAAATATAATATTAAGAGAAAGAAAAGACAACCTATGGACTGTAAAATATTTTCAAATTACTTCTCTGTTAAAAATATTGTATCTATAATATATGAGATCTGAAAACTCATTAAGAAGAAAACAAACAACCTAATGTTTAAACATGGGAAGATTTGAAATGGCATCTGATACAAAGAAGATACATACATGGACAAAGCCAAAGGGGGTAATTTCAAGGGTGGGAGGTGGGGATGGGTGGGACAGTGGGTGGTGGGGTGAAAATGGAGACAACTGTGCTTGACTAACAATAAAAAAAGAAGAAGATACACAAATGGTGAATAAGCACATGAAAAGATGCTTCAAATTATTAGCCATTGAAATGTAAATTAAAATGACACCAAGAAATTATTGCACACTAATTAGAATATATTAACATTAAAATGACTGATCATACCATGTCAAACAAAGAGATGGAGCAACTGAATTTCTTATACACTTTTCTTGAAGAACTAAAATAATACAATCACTTTGGGAAAGTTTGGCAATATCTTAAAATGTTAAACATATACCTATTGTATGGATTGAATGGAGGCCTCCTAAAATATGTCTATCTCTTAATCTCAGAAACTTGCAAATATTACCTTATTTTTATAAATTTGGCAAAATATGTGATTAAGGATCTCGATAATGGAGTGTATCCTAGGTATCTCAGGTGGGTTTTAAATGCTATCACATGTATCCTTGTAAGAGAGACACATAGAGAACCACTGAGTAGAGTGGACAATGTGAGCCCAGACACAGGGATTAGAGTGATATGGACACAGATTAAGGATTGCTGACAGACACCAGAAACTGGAAGAAGCAAGAAATGATTCTCACCCAGAATCTTCAGACTTTCAGGTTGCGAACTGTGAGAAAATACATTGTTATTGCTTAAGGCACCAACTCTGTGGTAATTTGTTATAGCCACTCTGGAAGTAGTGCATTTGCTATGTGACTCAACCATTCTATTCCTAGGAATTTTCCTGAGAAAAATGCAAGCATATGACTAGAAAATATCTTGTATGTAAATTTCCATGGCAGCTTTACTTAAAGGAACCATGATATGAAGAATTTTGAGGTGATGAGTAGGCTCATTCTCTTGATTGTTATAATGGATGCATTGTGCTTCATAATTTTAAAATTTATAAAATTTCCCAGCTTATCACATAGCAAAATATCTGAATAAGACTTTTTACACTCAATTTTTAAACCCCCAAATACATTCAGTTTTGGGATTAAGTTACAGAGGAAAAAGAAAGTACTGGGTATATGTCCTAGATTTTTGTAATAACATATAACATAAAATTTTCTGTTCTGTTAACAAATTAGTACATTAAGTTCTTGAGAAATATGTGTCCTAGTTTGAGCATGGGAATTTTTTTATCTCCTCCCATTAAGTAATTACACTTTTATTCATATCTAACTTAATCTCTGCTTTAATTTTTATTATAGGAAATAAGAAAGGAACACACACATGCATTCTAACTAGGACATAGTAGAAGCCACTGATATAGAAATGCATAATACAAAACGGCTCACAAAATTTTGTATTTTTGCTAGTATATATACTACTCATCCACTGAATAATGGTTGTGATGAGTACTAACATGGGAAAAGAAAACATACCTTGGTTTTATATTACATTTCTTCAAATAGCTAGATACATTGATATAAATCAGTATACAACTGGATAAAATAATCATAAAAGTATAAAACTAGTCTAAGCCATAGTGTATGAAACAAAAAAATTAAATAGGAAAAGCATTTTGATATGTATAACCTTCAAGAATTATCTATGCTTAAATAAAGTGGTGTATACATGTGATGAGAAACTATTGTTTACTTTCTTATTTTTATTAACTCATCTTACTAATATTCCCTGCCATCAGGATTAGCTTCTTTGAAAACATTAAGAGGTTGATATTTGTAACCTCCTTAATGGCACAAAGTGTTATATAAATGCTCATTTTTCTTGGATGTTTACTAAATTTAATCTCAGTAACTCTGCATTTTAAAAACCTACTTAACACAGAAATTCAGTGCACATTTTCAGCATTAATTAAATCTGCAAATTTTCCTCAGAGCAGAAAATATGTGTATTAAACTAGTTCTCTCATTGCCTAAAGCACTCACTGTTAGTTAACGAGGCCACTTTGGAATTTTTAATTTCTATAAGTTATAAGTGTATCACTTATTATTTTGGACAGGGGATTTAGTTAGTTGTGCTCTAGAAAGTCAAAGTAATTAATACATTAAACTGCAAAGCTAAGCATTTCAAGTTTTGATTTTTCATTTTATCTTGTGATATTTATTTTCATGGTTTGGTAAGAAGTTAGAGTTTATTTATCACAAACAATTTCATTACTGTTATTTTATTTTTATAGAATTATTTGTTTTGGGTAAGATGTGTGTATATGTGTATATATTTTGTTTTGTATGTTATACAGACCTTCACAAATGGTCATAACACTTTCAATGTGTCTTGAATATCTTTCATTATTATTACACACAGAACTGCCTCTTTCCCTTTAAGTGTCACTATATGGATTGTGACATAATTAATTAGCGCCTGCTGTTATTTCAAAATATTTGGCTGTACAAACCATGCTGCTAAAAATATTCCTATAAGTATGTGCTTTTCCTACATTCTTCAGAATTTCTGCTCCATAAATTCCCAGGGTATGTGATAATAGCTTGTCTGCCTTGATTTATGATGTGTATGATCAACCCCCAATAAAGCAGAGAAGTCCAGAAAATAAAACAAACAAATAAACAAAAAAAAAAACAGAAAAAAAACCCTCCTAGAGTTATTTTTAGCTAGGAGATGTGTTTTTGGACTGAAAGGAAAGGCAGTCCAGTGCAGAGCTCAGAGCATCTCACAGAAAATGCCTGCTGGAGTCAGCGCTCAGTTGCATGCCTTTCTCCACTGCTGCTGAGAACCTAGGTCAGAGTCTGTGTCTGTCCAAGAGGAACATCAGGTCACATATGGGCTTAAGAGAAAATATTTTTGGGAAAAACAAAATAAGATTTATTGACAAATGTCCGTGGCCACATTAACTCATAGATACTCAAGTAAGACACATCAGCAAATATCCAGGATAGGGCCAAATGGGAAAATCTCAGATGAAGACTGACAGACTGACATAATGCTCCCTCACTGGGATACTAGGTGTGGAGGATGGGGAGATAAAGGAGATTTGAAGAGTGAATTTTTTAGGTGTGGAGGGTCAAATTACCTAGAGTCTCTGTTGAGCTGGTTCAAATGGAGGTAATTTAGTTCTGTTCTATTTATCAATTTTAATGGTTAAAATCTAAGGGACAAAAATAGAAAAAAAAATTTAAGGGACACACATATTGAAACGAAATAACAATACTGTGCTGAATGGTGTATGCACCTTGCAGGCTCCCCTGCAGGCCTGAGGGGCTCAGTTCCCCAGTAGCTGGCTGGGTTGGAGGCTGGCTGCTTTCCATGGAGTCCCTCTAATGAACTTGCTGTACTCTAGGAAGTCATCTTGGCTTACATTCCCTCCCTACAGGTAGCCCAAATCCAGTGCTTATTATTTGAGGAGGTCATGATGCTTTAGCCCTCTTTCCTCAAACCAGCACACATCAGAAGGGCCACTCAGTGAAAGCATCACAATTCAACCATTTCTATTTAGCTCTGTTCCCCTCCTGCATCCTGGTGGTAGTGTTCTCCGAGATCCTCTTGGTAAATGTGTACTCAGTATAGTTCCCCAGAAACTAAACATGACACCAAACAGAGTAGCATATTTTAAAAAAATTGATATAACAGATGACTCAAGAAAAAATAAGCTGGTATTTAAAAGGTAAAGAAAGATATTAGCAATATAAAATAAGAAAATATACTAGAGATATATGAGGCAATCTCTCTGTAGAGATATGCAAGCTGATATATTAGGCATTAAAAAATGTAAACTGGAATTAAAGAAGCTAAGTGAATGGATTTAGAGAAGGAATTCCTTAGACCAGAGGTCCCCAATCTTTTTGGCATCACAGATTGGTTTCCTGGAAGAGGGGGTGGTGTGGTTTCCTGGAAGACTGGGTGGTGGGGGGCAGTGAGACAACAGGAGGCGGAGTTCAGGTGAACTTCACCCACCACTTTTCCATTTGTTTGTTGATTTAAATTTTTTTGAACAAAAATTATTATCTTTGTTCAATCATTCAGTGCTCTGAACAGGCATTCATCATTTTAGGCCCTGGGATACAAAATGAAAGATAATGAAAATATAACAAAATAAAACAATTTGCCTTTGACTTGCTTGTGTACTGTGAGCTTATTTGTCCTTCCAACTCAGTAATTTGTATAGCAGGTTTTGAACTCCACTTCTCCCACTGAATTAGCCCTTGTCATGGTGACTACCGACTGCAGTGGAATAAAATCTAGAGGTTGCTCTTCTGTCTAAAACTTTTCTGTTTTTAGTAATCATCACAGTTAATCATTCTTTCCCTGAAAGGACTGATAGAGTATGAGAGAAAAACACTGCCTGTAACACATTATAGTAAATTTTAAAAATACCAAAGATAAGAAAATTCTAAAAACTTTTAGAAAAAACAATTTGTATACAAAGGATAACAATTAGGTTTGTATGTTTTTCATTATCTTCACTGTATCTAATGTATTTCAATGTGAACTATCATCAGGAAAGAATAGTAATTTTATATTTTTTAATTGTTTCATTTTTTAACTTTTATCTAATAATAAGGAATAATACCTCCTAAAATATTAAATATAAGAACAATGATAAACATCTTTAATTTTGAATATAATGAAAGTGAAAATTAGAAAAACTAAGAAATGTATAGAATGCCATAAAGACAGAGGAAAAGATTTGACTAAAACCAAATTCTCCAGACTCTCAGGCTAGTTTAGTTTAGTCTTGTTTATTTATTTTCACACCCCACTATATTACTCCATACTAGCATTACTCATCTAACTATTCAGACTCCTGTGGTTTTAATATTCTACCCTTTAATCAGAGTTAGCCATGGAAAAGAAGAGGAGGTAATGAGAGAGCACAGACTTCATTATCCATTCATCATAGTCAGTGATAGGCCATCCAATAGATACAAAGCAAAGTCACTGAAAAGCATCTACATAGAAAGAATAACTTTTTACCACCTCAGGTTTTGATTCAGGTCTGCTGGTTAATGTGTTACCACACATTAATTGTCTATTTTTGCCAGGTTAGAGCTTTACTTGAATTAGTTTATTCAATACTTACGACACATTCCTGGAATAGTTAACTAAAATTAAAGAAGTTACAAAACATGCAAAAGTCACATAACTAGGAAGGACTCCCTGGCAGTTTGATTAAAAAAGAAAAAAAGATAACTCATTCTTAAACCCTACACTATTCCCTTCTACTTTGCTAGAATGTTGGGCCTGTCTTGCTTCAAGGGGGATTTTATGTAGTTGTAAAGAAGCTTTATAAAATATTAAAATAGTAGATATTCCAAGAATTTTCTGACATCATAAAGATAAATACACATATTTTCAATTAAAGTTTTATTTATTTATTATATACAAATTGCCTACACTATATCTAAAATTTTAAAAACAGTTGCCAAATTTTAATTCACTCAGTAGATACATTTATGGCATATGCTATTGGAAGAACAATGTTACTAGGGTAATTGTTGTTTACTCATATTGTTATTATTGCAATGGAAAATGTCAATAACATAATTCCTGGATACATTAATACAATATGTGCTTCAGACAAATTCAATTTTTTAAATAATAATTTATGCAAAAATTATATTTTTTCAACTCATTAATTTTTCAGACCTCCACATTTCTAGAATGTAGCACAAAGGTCCAACATCACCTCAAGATGATTTATAAACTAATATTACAAACAGCAAATGGCAAGAGATATAGAAAGTCCATCCAGCCACTAGCATGCTCTTCTTTTGAGTTTCTATGTGTAGATGGTGAAAGTGAATCCCATTCAATATGGTATGTCTTAGATGTCCACTATTGGGAAGGTATTCTTGCTCACTTATCTATTCATAGGTGACAGTGGTGCTTCATTACTCTGTTTACATCAAGTATTCAGCTATTGTTTGATAATGCTTTCAAAGCATAAGTACTATGACAAGATAAATGAT
Source organism: Tonatia bakeri (assembly GCA_004024845.1). Lineage (NCBI taxonomy): Eukaryota > Metazoa > Chordata > Mammalia > Chiroptera > Phyllostomidae > Tonatia > Tonatia bakeri. Next base: position 8,188 of record PVIA01012251.1, read on the forward strand.
TTGTGGTTGCTAAATACAGATAGATACTACAGTGGAAATAAATTTTCTCTGCACACATTTCAGTTTTAAGCCTGACACCTGTTCTTATCATGATAAACTGCACCTAAAGACCCTTTCCTCGCAGCAAAACCCAAATATATTCTGATAATATTGAACCTCAAAATAGAAAGGGTAAGAGTCCCAATCTATTTTCTCCCCAGATATTTGTAGAACCATAGTCATGTGTGGTCTTCTCAACATTCTTATTCTGCATACTAAGAACTCTTAAAGAAAAGCAACTAAGATGAGATGTAAAGACCTAAGGCATTTCATAATAATAAATGTCCACTCAAATTTGCAGAATTAAAAGTAAACAAATAAGTGTGACTCTTCAATAGAAATGAAAAATAAAAGAGACAGAGAGGACGGAAAAGGGAGGCAGTGAGAAAAAGGAGGAAGGGAGACTTTCACCAGTATTTTCTACTTATTCAGAGAAATATAGGACACTTTTTTTGGTAAAATCTCTATCAATCTTTTCTAGCATAGTAGTAACTTTGTAACTTTTATGCTAATACTTACAATGTGATTTTTCTTGTTCTCTTTGGTTTATTTTTATAGCCTATACTTTAAGTATTCACTTACTTACATAAAAATAAAACATTCATAGTCAGTTCAGAGTCTTCTGTACAAAGAAAATAATGCAAACTGAGAAGGTCATAGGGGGGCTATCTTGGTATGAAATAAAAAAATGACTCATCTGAAACTGATATAATGTTGCATGTTAACAATACTTTAATAATTACAAAAAATATTGGCCTCGCATTTGACAGAGGTGTCACTCATAATGGTCTTTGCCTCAAGGATCATGAGGAAGAATTCAGCTGGAGGAGTGGGAAGGGGACAATTCTTACTCCAAAGACAACAGCTACTCTGACAGGGGAAATGGTGCTGATGACAACACTACTGGGAAGATTTAGCAACTCTGCAGGTAAGGGAGGGAGGAGGGAAGAAGGAGGAGAGAGGAAGGGAAACAGTTGAAGCTGGGAACCAAATAAAAATATACATGTGTTTAGATAGTTTTCACAGGTTTCTCACTTATCAAACACCAATGGTGGAGTTGACTCATTTTTCTCAGGGTCACAGTCCAGCACTACTCTTCAGTGTTGTGTTTAGGGGACTGGTTTGTTTCAGTCTGGCAAATGTGACTCAGCTTTGTATGGAAAACCTACAGAAGCGAAGTGGTGGGCAGGAGCCAGACCTTCAAACCAAGTTTTCCCATGGGAATCAGGCCTAGAAAATGCATACTGACTATTATGGCTTGCTCTTGTTAAAACTCCATCACCCTGGTCTAAAACTACAAATATATATTGTGTATCTTCAAGGTAATTTCCAAAGCCTGTGTGAATTCACTCAAGGACAGAGCTAATCAGCTTGCTGCCATTCCCCTCTGCATGTTATTTTCATTTCCTTGATTGTACCTAAAATGTAGACAATAATATTCTATGTAATAGATAACAAGTTTTTCTCTGATGTAAGACCCAAGAAAGACAATAAAAGCCTGTCTAGGCAAGGGTCGGGGCACTCTTCTCTTGAGGGAGTGGCCGAGGCATTCATAGGCACTCTCCCCTTGAGAGAGAGCCATGCTGTCCTCTTTTTCTCTACAGGATTGCTGTTGCCTATGCATTTATTTTCTCTTTCAGCCACAACAGGTGGACTCTGCTGGCCAGAATCTGCCACAATAGTGTATAGCTGTTTCCAATTAATTGGTTATACCAGATTCTACTACATATTTTAGTTTTGTACATAACAATTCTTGTACTCCATAAGGTTTTGCTTAAATCCTTATATGTATTGTATGGTTCCTCCCCCAAGATACTATAATTCTTTCTGTAATTGAGGTATAAAAAATTATCTGTGGCTTTTTTTGTAAAAAGGATAAATATGATGGTTCATGGTGATCTCTAATATTAGATTGAAAGGTCATGGTGACCTTTACAGGTTGTTTTTAATAAAACAGAAGTAGAACACCATGATTTAAGTATCTTTGACCACACTGAAAGAGAAATCAAACCTACTACTTAATTATTACTCTTAGTATCTCAGTTAATAATCAATTAAGCTTAAATCATCATTTGAGATAAAGATGGAAACTCTGAATTAGAACATTAGCAATTACTGTAAATTCATTTAGAAAACTGATGGTATAGCTGAAATTCAAACAAGGCTATGAATAAAACCACTTGGATTTCCTAATAAGCTAAGGCTATTATATATAAGCTATATATGTAATAAATGCATAGCTTACTCCCTATTTCATCTTTTGGTGTTTTATGGTTTCAGGTCTTACACTGAAGTTTTTAATCCATTTTAAGTTGATTTTTGTGCATAACATAGGATAGTTATCTAGTTTCATTCTTTAGCATATGACTGTCCAGTTTTCCCAGCACCATTTATTAAAGAGATGATCCTCTCTCCTTTTTATATTTTTGGATTTTTGTAGCAAATTATCTGATCATGTATGCATGACTTTATTTCTAGGCTCTCTGTTTCATTGATCTATGTCTCTGTTTTTATGCCATTACCATACTAAATTTATTACTATAGTTTTTTATTGTAGTTTCAAATCAAGAAATGTTATGACTCCAACTTTGTTCCTCTTCTTAAGATTGTTTTGTCTATTTGGAGTTTTTTTTTGTGGTCCTGTACACATTTTAGGATTATTTGTTATATTTTTGCGATAAATGTCATTGAAAAATTGATAGGGATCACATTGTATCTATAGATTGGTTTGGGTAGTATGGTCATTTTTACAATATCAATTATTTCAATCCATGAGCACAGAATATCTCTCCACTTACATGTACCTTATTATTTTTTAGTTGGAGAATATATATTGTAGACATTGAGAATCACAGTCCTGTTCAACTCTAAGAAAGCTGGAAAGCTCAGCTATAGTCTCAACTATAGTCTGTGTAAATAAAACCCACTTAAGTGTGTGCAGCATTATGACCAGAACATTATTTTTTTTCTAGTTTGGTGAAAGTACGTATGTTCTGCACAAGACATAGAGATATTTTCCTAAATCTTCCATTGCTGGTCAAAAAGAATGTGTTCTCCAAAATGTAATAGCTTAAACATAATGTTTGTATTAATCATATCTCTGACTGTTATTTGCCCAACTAATCTTATTTTTTTGTAGGAGTGTGTTAACATCACCATGAAGTTTTGATTTGTCTATTTTTTCCTATATTTCTTTTGATTGGTACTTAGTATGTTTTGAGTCTATGTTTTCACATGGATATGTCTTTAAGATAGGTGACTTATGATTTAATATAAACTCACATCCCTATTTTGTTTCTAATTGAAAAATTATTATAAAGATCATCTGTTTCGTTGTTTTAAAGGTTTAGATTGCATAGGGTACTTGAAAGAGCTCAGTACCATACATGTAAAAACTGTTTTCTTATATGTGCTATGTTGAAGAACTGAGATTCATTTAACAACAAACTTTTAAAAGCCAGACTTTGTTTGTGCAACTGTAACCATAAATAGGGTTTCATATTTTCTTTAGTTCTTGACTGCAAACATTTTTACTTTCAGTTACTTAAAGGTGTGAGATCCATGATGCTTATTATAACATGTTTTTTATTTAATAAGACTTTTACCATTTTTTCCATCAACATAAACTAATCAAACTCATTTTTATTGAATTTATTGAGGTGACATCAGTTCACAAAACCATACCTGTTTCAAGTGCACAACTCAACAAAACATCATCAGCACACTGCATCATGCACCCATCACCCAAAGCAAAGATTCTTTGCATTTGTATTTATACCCTCTTTGCCCATCTCCACCAGGACCCCTTCTTTCCCTCTGGCTATCACCATGCTGCTGTCTGTGTCTATGTGTTATATAAACCTTTTCTTTTGCTTAATCTCTTCACTTTCATTCAGCCCCTCAACTCCTTTCCCCTCTGGCAGCTGTCAGTCTGTTCTATATATTTATTACTTTATTTCTGTTTTGTTCATTAGTTTATTTTATCTCACCAATATGTGGAAAACTCCTTCATTTTAAAAAATGTCTTATTTCCAGCAAGAAATTCAATTCTATAAACTTTGTTCTACAATCAAGTATTATTATTAAAGTTGTTGTGAAATTGCTAGGCACTTGTCATATCTGGCTTCCTAAGTGTCACCAGCACATCCTGTTGATAAGCCAAAACTGAGTTTCTTATTTACTACAGTGAAGGAATACACCACCCATGAAGTGTTGTCAAAGTCCTAGAGGGCAAAGGAAAGGTCAGAATTTGTTGAAAATTGAGTTTAATTTAAAGCATACCTTTCATTGTGGTCATTTGATTAAGATTGGATCTTTATACAAAAATCTAGTGTTGGTGGAAACAGCAAGGCTTGAGATGAGAGATTCAAGAAATTTTTGGAAAAAATTATCTTGATACTTTTCATTTTAAAGAACTGTGGGTGTTCCCTGAAGTACCTGGAATGAACAATCAAGTAATTTGCTTCTGTTAGTGCCTAAAAAGAAGTGCTAATGAAGACAGCGTAACAGCAAAATTGCGTTCATGTAGACAGTGATTTAGTTTTGATATATAATGTCCAAGCTGAATGTGGGAATGCTTTAGATCCCCAAATTACTATGTTAATATCACCTTTTTATTATTTTTATCATTGTTCAAATTTGGTGTCTCATCTTATGTCAACATAACTTTGATTTACTTCAGAAAATATTAAACTATCCCTTCCTTAAATTCGGTTCTTTCATTATATGGGGATTTTTTAAATTGTTGTTCAATTACATTTGTCCTGATTTTGATTCACTCAATAACTTTTCCTTTTACCTTGTACCTACAGACCTAACAACTTCCATGTAACATGCCATCAGTGTCACACCAGGAAGAAATTCCTAAAGCAAGACATGCGTCAAAGCATATTATTAACACTGAGTGCCTAATACACATCAAGGAGTACTCCATACACTCATTCCTTTACTTGTTCCTGACTACAGTGATCACATACAAAGTTTCCTGAGGTGACTTACTCTCTGAACTCCTAGTCAATGTCACATCACCACATGACTTCTTATTGCTCACTTTAATTTCCCACACTTAATTCCTTGATCTGCACTGTTGGTTTGTGTTTTATTCACCATTTACTCTCTTTCCTTTTCAATCCATATATAGTCTACTTTATCCATATAAAATTCATTATAATTGTAAATGTTTTGTTTTTTGTCCTAACTTTTGGGATCCCATGGCTTATCTTACATTTTGAACAAAAATCAAATACGTATTCAGCAAAGACATTATCAAATTCTGAAAATTGAACATAGCTCTGATTTTTTTTACAGTTTTTGTGTTTTTAAATTGCTGCTTAAATAGAATGTTTAGTTTAGTAAATTTTCAACTATTTAACTAATCACACTATTTTGTCAAGGAAGAATTTATTTATAAAAAACTCAGAGCCCTGGACTGGTGTGGCTCAATGGACTAAGTGTGAGCCTGCGAATCAAAATGTCCTTGGTTTGATTCCCAGTCCAGGCACATGCCTGGGTTGCTGGACAAGTCCCAAGTTGGGAACAAACGAGAGGCAACCAATTGATGTATCTCTCACACACTGATGTTTTTCTCCCTCTCTTTCATCCTCTCTTTAAAAGTAAACAAATAAAATCATTTTTTTAAAGCTCAGAGTTTATAGGAGCTGCATACAGCTTAGCTCATTTGTTCACTGTGGGCCAAAAGGGTCTGATAACCCTCTTCATATAACTATTCTACATACACACAAGTTAAAGCTCTGCACCTGAGAAATTAAGTGATTTGCCTAAATACCCACAGTAAATACTTCCCAAAGCTAGGACTGCATACTAAATACTTGTTTAGAAAATTAAACACTGTACATGAATGGGATCACATAATCTTCCCACTGAAAAACCTCTCTCGAAATTTTAAGAATTTCTCTCATATGTAAAGAAAATAAAAGTGAGCAAAATAATCTATTTTTCAGGATTGAGGATATTCTAATTTGATGCTTAGAGAACACTCCCCCTCAATTTTATGTGATTTGATTTCTCAAAATATATTAAAATGTCTGCACATAATTTCCTTTTGCTGGATGAATAGCTCCTTTAAAATTCTAAATTTTAAGCAAATGCCTCAATTTTGCAAAATTGTAGTGAATTATATAATTAAACTTTTTAATCCACTGCCAAGCCAGAATGCAACATATTTTAATGCTATAATTGTTTGCTTTTGCTCCTATATTTCAGTGTCTTTACCTTTACTTTCCATTGCCTTATTCAAAATACATTACTCACTTTATGTCCTAACATAATCAATATGGCATTTTTTTGTGTGTGTGGGTTGCATTAGAAACAATAATAACATACGATAAATATTTGATTTTCCATAATCATGTATTCATAGCATTTATCTAAAAAGCTGTTGTAAACATAAATTTATGCCTACAGAAAATACCACTAACAGTTTAAAAGAAGTACCCATTCATTCTACTGCCCACTTACTACTCATAACACTTGCTTGCATACCACTCTAATAATTATGCTAGAAGTTAAGTGCAAACATAAATGAATCCAGATGCTTAAAATATTTCTGTATAAGTAAAACCACTTATTTTTTTTCTTGTAAACTTGTAAATGTACCTCTAGAATAGGATTGATTACCTGCAGTTAAAAAGTGTAGATTATTATAGAGAAATGGTATCCACTGTCAACATTACAATTTAGAGATGGCGTTGACTCTTACCCGAAGGCATATTTCTGGTATCACTTACGATTTCTGCAAAGGGAAGGTTTGATTACAGCTTCCTATATTACTTTCAGGATAAGGAAGTAATCATCATGCAATGACCTTGCCTCATCGCTATGGTGCTGTTCTCTCCTTCAGGCTAACTCTGTTAGTCCTGAGACACAGAAAACCATCTGTGCAGAAAATTCAGAAGGTGCCCAGGAACATAGCTAGCATGATTTTGACACTTTAGGGCCTGTTATAATGTGGAACTTTTGGTTGAAAGGTGAAAAAAAGAACCAAATTGTTTTCAGTTCACCCAATATAATCTCGCCTTTCTTCCCGCTGATCTGCTGCATCAGCTGTGCTGGGAGAGGCAGAGGGAGGACAGAGTAAACAGGCTGAAGACGAGAGTCAGAGAAATTGTGGGGTCCCCGGAGTGCTCTAAGGAAGCTTGCATCTATTCAGAAGCAAAAAAAATGGAATTAAAGCATTATTTCTCCTTGCTCCCCCTCCTAATTGAACTAATATGCTTCCCTAAGCATCTCCTCAATTTCAAAGTTGTGACTAAGCCACCAGAAGAAATGGACCCAAAGAGGCTTTAAATCAAGTTTATTGCTTCATCCCTTAATTTTATACTAACGACAGTATCTATTATTTGCAAAGGTAAATATCTTATTGATTCTTTTAAGCCTATAGTTTACCTAACTGCTGCAGAAGAGATGTGAATATAAAGTGATTACAAATCAGGCATGAGTGATGGGATGAAATAATCTGATTGTGTTCCACAGCAAATCAATTAAATTGATCTATTCTTCTATGAGTTCCTGTAAAATGTTCATTAACAAAGTTCCAAGTGTGAGGTATATCTTTCTCAATAAAAATATAACTTTAAATAGTGCATATTCTGTTCTAACTGGTTATTTAGAATGTTGTCTGAGCTAAAGAAATAAATTTTCTTACATTTTTAAGTTCTTCTAGCTGAGCTAATAATGAAATTAATAGAGATAGTTTAATAGGAGAAAATGCCCAAAGATTATTACAAGTATACCCTTTTGGGTTAGCATAAGAATGAGGCCCATGGACAGTTGAGTCTTATATGGCATTATAGTCAAAGGAGAAAGGAGACAAAGGTCTGGAATTCTGAAAGGGAAATAAAGGCAATTTACAGGTGGCATGGCAGCAACCCAGAAACAATGGGGCATGGGAAAATCTGCTAACAGGCCCCTGCTTAGTTTCTTCCAATTTAATGCCCAGATAAATATACTAAGATTGCCTTCTTGGAGAAGTTCTTTTTACCATAATCTCTTAGGAGGAGAGCAGGGGTGGGGTGGGGGCGCATGTCAAAAATTTCTTCTGAGCCATTTGCTTCTTAATAACCACCTTAAAATCAGTGTTCCAAAATGCATATTTTGAGGGTCACAAAACTTTGGTTTCCTTTAACGTCTTTGCAGTATTGTGTCTGAGATTACATGGCTATCCATGTCTTGTTCACCAAGAGGACATACTACTCTGTGTGTATCACAAAATAAATGTCATCCATCAGTGAAAATCACTCTGCAAAAGGTGACTTGTGTCATCTAACACTACTCTTCCCTTGGCTCACTTCCCTCAGGCCAAAATGGTTGCTTTTTCCTTGAAAAGTAAGAGAAAGTTTTACCCTTGTACCTACTTATTTTTTTTTATTCCTGGGAAACATTCTTTGCTTGTCATATGTGCATCCTCCTTTTTGGTTCAGATATCATTTTAACTATTATCTCAGAGGAGTCTAGATGAACAATTTAAAGATGCTCAGCTGCATCCCATGTAAAATTATTTATATATGCCCTGGATGGTGAGACTCTGTGTACTGAGTGCCAGTCTGTGAACCAAAGGGTTGCCTGTTCAATTCCCAGTCAGGGCATATGCCTGGACTGTAGGCCAGGTCCCTGGGTAGGAGTATGTGAGAAGCAACCAATCAATGTATCTCTCACACATTGATGTTTCTCTCCCTCTCTATCTCAGTCCCTTCCTTCTCTCTAAAAATAAAAATTAAAATCTTAAAAAAATTATTTACATAATATTTACTATAAACTTTCTTTTTATTTTACCCTGTATCTATTTTCCATAAGAATATATGTGTAAGTACCATCATTGCAGAAGCATATTTATCTTATATTTCCAAAAGACTCACTTTTCCTTAACTGAGATGTTGAGATTTGTTAATGAGAAATCTTTCTGGACTATTTTTTACAATTTGGAATCTAGAAGAGTACATGATTCTGTTCTTTATATTGTCTTTATTCTTTTCCATTTCTTTATGAAAGCTGCCAATTATTGCCTGAGTTTATCTCTGTTTTGCAATATATCAGCTTCTGGAGGAGGTAGGGGCCTAGAGGAAAGACAGTGAAAGGATTAACCAAAGAATGTTTATGCATGATGCCTGGACAAAATGATATGGGGAATGACTGAGGGAGGGGAGGCTGTGGGGCTGGGTGGAGGTGGGAAAAGTGAGAAAAAGCAGAAACAATTACAATAGCATAAACAATAAAATAATTTTAAAAATAAAAATAATAAATAAAATAAAACTTATAGTGCATTGTTAAAATAATGACCAGTGGTTGCCACACACATGAAGACTTGTTCTTTCTAAGCACATTTCTAGGCTATAGTAGGAATATAGCCCCAGTAGGTATGTGGTCTTACTTCTAGTTATTTTAGGTTTTATTTCTAGAAACATTATTTAATGTTCCTGTAATGGATAATATGGATCTGATACTTTCTGGCCTGTGATATCCATTCATTTTTTTATCAATTAAACAATACCTAAGCCAGTGATACATATTTTAGGTTTTTGTTAGCAACATGCCTTTTCTGATGTAAATTTCTATAGACCAACTGTTATATCATTTATACACATTAGCATTTCAGCAGTTGAAGGGATTAAATGTTTATTTCTTGCATGACAGAACATTACCAATTTATTGGACTGGATGATAAATTGGATGACTAGCATCATGGAATCTGTCCATGTTTCCCTGGAGGCATTCAGGCTTTACCTAGACATTGGTATCTAGTCCAATGAGGACAGAGTAAGCATATTGTATGTGACCATTTTGGGGAAAACTATAAGATGTCACCAACAGTCTCAGAGCTGAAGCTGAATGCTAGGGAGGGAAGAATTGTAGTCTTCACTTCTGATATCTGACTTTTTCCTGATAGAAAATATATATATGCATTACAAATTAACTCTTGTAAGTTTTACTCATTAAATGTTACATAATGTTTTAGTTCTTTGGTGACCCTTAATTTACCACAGAATGCAACAAATCAGTTATAGACATGTTGTGTAATATTTTGATCTATGAAACATTTTACATATTTGCTCAACAAACTTCTGAGGACATATCAGTTTATATTCTTCTTCCTTTCATTATCCACTATCTCAGTTATTTTCTAAAGGCTCTTGACATGCACCAGTGATATATTGGAATGGAATTACATATAACAATGCTGTAGGATTTCTAATAGAATATGCTATGGGATTGTGCTTGTACTTTTTGTGAGTTAGCCCTTAGGGAGCACAGTTTTTACTTCAGAAGTAACAAAATTTAAAAAGTAAACTTTGTGAATTTTCATGTTAAATTTTTGATGCCTACATGATTAGTTTGATATTTTTAGCATTAATTTGAGGGTTTTTTCAGTAGTATAATTTGGGGAATTTCAAGAGTGTTGTTTCATTGACAGTTACAGAGAGTGTCAAAGTCTCTCTATAACTGAAGCTGAATCAACAATTATTTTTTCAGAAAATGTCAATATTCTAAAATCAGGCATTTGCTATTTAGGCTGTTTAATTATACAAAAACAAACAAACAAAAACAACATAAAGGGGAGTATTATCTTCATTCATTAGTTTCTCAGAATGATTAGGTTCAAACTTGGACCAAAGTAATAAGATTTTATCTGATACATTCATAATGATGAAAATAGAGCTGTAAATTAAATAATGTTAGTAAATGGAAGTACTAAATGATCCTGATTACAAAAAAGAAAAAGGATAAACAATGCTATTTATAGATCCACCATGCTTTATTAGTCTCACATAGAACACATGTAAGTATACATTATGAAATGATTTTCGAATCAGTACTACAATTTACAATTGTCATTTCCTATTATCTATGGTCAGTGTAGAAATATATGGAATACAGCACAAGAGTAAAACATGATATTTTTCACTAATGTTCTCTGTAGAAGACAGTGCTTTCTGTAGCTATGAGTAGCTATGAGTGGCTACAGATCCCTTTATAGTGATGCTTTTCAAGTAGTCTATAAACAAGTTAAATTGGCACTGTGTTATAGTAAAAACCAATGGTTTTTATCTGCAAATTTAATTATATAAGTGGTTTACCTAAAACTACAGGTATAATTTTTAAACATATACATTTCGATAATGTATACCTATGTATATTCTGTGTGAGACTAATAAAACATGGTGGATTTACAGTCAAACTGCTGGGCTAGTCAAACCTTACCTCTACCACATAATAGCTATATAAGCTATGGCAGATGACTTCACTCTCTCTGCTTCAGTCCTCACATAAGTGAACATGAGAGTGAACACGAGAGTAAGAGGACCTAAGTCATGGAGCTGGTGTGAAAATTAAATGAAACAATCCATGTAAAGTCTCCATGAGTCTCTGGTATATAATGAGTTCAATAAATGGCACTTACCATTATTGTTAAAAAAAACAATAATGCTCTTTATATTTTTAAATGAGTAATGATATGGGAAAATAAAAATATACAAATAAGGATGTCAAAACTAAAAAAAGAATTTTAAATAAAATTGAGAATGAATATGTACTTTCATACTTGCATTATTATCTTTTATGAAGTGTCTGGAAATTTTATTTTTACTGTCACACATGCCACATTTTACAGTTTGGGGGCTTATTTTCTCACTTTTGGGGGGCTTATTTGCTCACTTTTTGAGATAATAAAATGGGTTTGCATGTTTTGGAGGTAGTTCTGAGAGGTTTTGGCTAAAGATAATTTAGAAAAAAGATTAAGTGAAGGCTTCACAGGAAGCATTGTAATTCAAAGACAAGATTTCTTATGGCAATATGTAGTACAATAAAAAGGAGTAACTAAAAAAACCAAACCAAAACAAAACAAAATAAAGTGGATAAAAGGGAAGAAATGAAGTACCAAGATCTGAAATGAAGGCATGTTTAAATAATTGTAGAGTTGATTTCCAGACATTAGACAAATGGTTATCATTAAAGTCTTTTTCAATTACTAATGAAGATGAGTGAAATCTCTTCTGCCATTATACTTACTGTCAGTACTCATTTGGTTCAATCTAATATGCTTTCTTCGAGTCAAAATTTGATATTTAATATTCTCTACTGGAAAGATCCTTAGATTCTTGGCAAAGAAGTCAGCTTTTAAACATAATAAAGCCATAAATAACAAACCAACAGGTAAAATCATACTCAATTGGGAAAAACAAGTGTCTCCTTGAGATCAGGAACAAAATAGGGATGTCTACTTTCATCACTCATATTCAAAATAGTACTGGAAATCCTAGCCACAGCAATCTGACATAGAGAAGAAATAAAAGCCATCCCAATTGGAAAGAAAAAAGTAAAACTTTTATAATTTGTGAATTTTAGGATATCGTATATAGAGAACTCTAAAAATGTCACTAGAAAAACTACTAGCATGACACAGAATTAACATTCAGAAATCAGTTGCACTTTTATACACCAATAATGAACTATCAGAAAGGAAAACTAAGAAAACCCATTTATAATCACATTTTAAAAAAGGAATAAATTTAATCAGAAGGTAAAAGACCTGTACTCAGAAAGTTATAAGACATTGAAGGAAGAAACTGAAAATGATATAACTAAATAGAAGGATATACAATACTCATGGATAACAAGAGTGACCATCATTACAACGTTCATACTACCCCAAACAATCTATAGATTCTGTACAATTCCTATTAAAATTCCAATGGTATATTTCACAGAATGGGAACAAATAACCCCAAAATTTATATGGAACCACAATGACCCCAAATAGAAACAACAATCTTGAAAAAGAAGAACAAAGTTGGAGGTATCATGCTACCTGATATCAAACCATACTACAAGGCTATAGTAATCAAAATAGTGTGTTACTGGCATAAAAACAGACATATAGATCAATGGAACAGAATAGAAATAAACCCCACAACTTTATAGTCAAGTAACATTTGACAAATGAAACATGTATATACAATGAGGTAAGGACAGTCTATTCAATAAATGGTGTTGGAAATATTGCACAGATATATAGAACAAAATTAAACTTGACCACCTTATTATACTACATACAAGTGTCTTGCAGCCTGTCAAGGCTGGGCAGGTCCACTCTAGCTTCAGAGAGATGGAAGAAAAAGCACAGAGCTGTGGGGATGCATGACATGCCTTTATTCACAGAGGACAAGCCACTCATGCTGCAGGCTGCATGTTCCCACGTGTGTCACTGCATGTCACTTGTCCTCTCTCTCCCAGCAGGAAGTCCCTAACCATCTAATATGCTAAATACAGACAAAGCCAGCAAGGAGCCAAACGATTATACAACAGAGCTTTATTCTGCAAATGTGAGCCTAATCAAGACTATGGGAACCATTTATTGGACCCATTCTCAAAGTTATGGGAAACTGTTTCTCTTATCTGCCCATACATCTGGGTGAAAAAGTCAGACTGCCTCCATTTAACTTACAATCCACCCCTTCTGGGTTCTTTACCATACAATCTATGTGAGGATATCTTCTGCAAAGGTTCATTGGTGAGGAGGGCAGAGCCCTGAACCCAGGTGCTGCAGTACCAGTACAGACTGCAGCAACAACCAACCAATGAGGTCACCCCTAGGTACAGTCACCAGTCCACTTCCCAGGCAAGTAAGGCTGGTCATGTGAGCAACACACCCAGAGGGTCCCAGTGGGAACCACAGCCTATGCACAATTTTGGGCCTCCAAGCAATGCCCAAGAGCATGTCTCTGACACAGATCCACAGTCCACTTGGGCTTGTCCTTGAGACTCTTAATACAGAGTGAGTCTGGTCCAGCCAACCCCACAGTCCCAGCCCTGAGCCAACCCCAAGCCACTCCTCAATGGAGCAGCTGACCAATGGCTGGGGTGGTCACACCTCTGCTTTGTCCCAGTGCAGATGTCAGTCCAGGTCACATTCCACAAGGGATGCTAACTATTCCACTGGTTCTGAAGCTGGGTCCATTTTAAGACAGAAGAGGGAGATACGCATCATGGGGGGCCATCAGACATGCTCAAGGGGTTCTAAGTGCAGGCCCAGCACACTGATTGGTAGCCACTGAGACACAGGCATATATTTAGTCCACTACTCCCAGGGGCTGGAAAAGACAGAATAGTTACATAGACACCAGCAATGGCCTATCACAACCCTCAGGCAATGCACAAGCATGTTTCTGGTCTGTCAACAAGATGGCTGGCAGAAGGGGCCTCCCTGGACATGAATACCATATGTTTCATGCCTAAACTGGGGGTTCAGCATCTACTTGCAACAACAGTGGGGAACTCATGATGGGCCACAGGGAAATCACAAAAGTGCCACAAAGAAGCATTTTGTGGTATGCTGGCCTTGGATATGTCACCATTAAGGTTGGGGGCAATGTCTTAATCACCCAGGGCACTATTTGTAAATTTCTCTCCACCCCTTATCCCCAAGGGGCAACAAAAGCCACCCAACACATGTGGGGAGCTTTTATTTCCCAAGACCACATCCAAGTGACTGTTTGCCCTTGCTCCAGGCCTTCAGGAGCAGGCAAGAGAATATTTCCATGTTTTCCCATGTCTGGTTTCAGCAAATCACCCTTAGTATATATCTGCAGCTGAATTGGAGCAGCAGTCCAGTGGAGCAGTGCTTCCACCAGGACTGGGACCCTGCTCTGACTTTTCTCATTTACAGTATGGAGGACACTCCATAAGTGTTTTGCCCAACTCCTTAGCGTAGGGGTGGTAGTTTCAGTTTGAAGGCCCTGCTTTAAGAGACCATTGTACTGTTAATTCTTCCAGCAGCTTGGGGATGATAGGCCATGTGAAATTACAATCAATCTGTAAGTCCCAAGCAAATTGTTGTACCAAGGCTCCAGTAAAATGCATCCTCTGGTCACTTTCAATGATTAAGAGTCTCCCATAAGCAGCACATAACTGCTCCAGCACAATGATCATGGCTTTCTGATCTGAATGACACACTAAATAAGCAGCTAAAAGTCCTGTGGCCATGTCCACACCTGTAATAGCATATTTATATCCTTCTAAACTAGGTAGGGGACCAGTTATATCTGCCTACCACCAGGTCAGTGGTACCTGATCCTGCAACATTTGTTCAGAAGTTCCCCTCAGGCCTTCGGGATGTTCTTGTGAGCAGACAACACAGGTCTCACAAGCTTCTTGTGTCTCTACCAATGTAACAGGTAACCCCCAAGTTTTAATAGTAGACCTCATGGTCTTTTGCCCAGAATCTAAGAATCGACAGTGTAACCACTGGGATACTTCCCTTTCTGAAGGACTGGGAGGTACCATTTCTAGCTACCACACCTTGGCTAGAGTATCAGCCTCATCATCCCAGGGGGAGCAAGTGGTACACGTCCAGTAACATGATATACAGTGATTTGTTTCTGGTGGCCAACTCTTGTAAGTCTTGCCACAAAGCCTGTCCCCACAATGGTCTATACATAACCATCCATTTATTTGCATGCCAGGTAGAGATCCATAATGTTAGCCCTTGATACACCACCCAACTAGTCATGGCCAATGCCTCATTGACCACCATGAGCCATATTGCTCAGAGTTCCACCCACTGGCTGCTCTGTCCCATGCCAGTGTCAAACCTGATTGTGTGTAAGACTCAAAAACCATAAAAATCCGAGAAGAAACATATGTAGTAAAGTCTCTGCCATTTATCATTGTAATATGTTTTTATATAAATCTTCTTGGGCAAGAGAATCAATGGAAAAATAAATGAATAGGATCACATCAAACTGAAAAGTTTTTGCCAAGCGAAGGAAACCATCAATAAAATGAAAAGACATCCCACTAAATGGGAGGAGGGGTATTTGCCAGTGATCCATCCACTAAGGGGCTAATATCCAAAATTTACAGAGAACTCATACAACTCAACAGCAAAACACAAACAATCCAATTAAAATGTGGGTAGATGACCTAAATAGACACTTTCCAAAGAGAACACACTGGTGGCCAATAAACACATGAAAAGATACTGAACATTACTCATCATCAGAGAAATGCAATTTATAACCACAATGAGATATTATTTCACACTGGCCAGGACAGTTGTTGTCATTAAATTAACAAACAAGAGGAGTTTCAAAGGATATGTTGAAAAGGAACCCTTGTGCACTGTTGGTGGGAATGCAGACTGGTGCAGGCACAGTGGAAAGTAGTACGGAGGATCCTCAAAAAAAATGAAAATGGAACTGCCATTGTAATCCAGCAATTCCAGTTGTGGGTATACAAATTGGAGCAAAAGTAAGGTTATATTTGTTCATATGAAAAACAATTAATAAATAATAATAAAGAATAAACTTTGTGCTTTGCATACTCATAACTATGAACTTGCTTTAGCCATACCCTGTATATTCAAAGACTACCAAAACATGAAGTTGAATAAAATATATGAACCCACATGTTCATTGCTGTATCATTTATAATAGCTAAGCTATGGATCAACCAACATGCACATCAATATATGTAAGTGGGTAGAAAATTGAGGTACACATATAATGGAATATTACTTGACCATAATAAAGAATGAAATTTTACCATTTGAGACAGCAAGGATGGATCTATAGAGAAACACAAATACCATATGATTTCACTTGTATATACAATCTAAAGATAGAATAAACAAATAAAATTAAATCAGGCTCATAGATATGAAGAAGAGACTGATGGTTTTGGAGATTAGGGGCTTGGGGGACTAAATTGAAAAGGTGAAAAGGTTAAGAAGTATAATTTGTAGTAACAAATTAGTCACAGGGATGTAAAGCATAGTGTAGAGAATATTGTAACACAGTAATAGCTATGGATGATGCTAGGTGGGAAACTATTGAAGACAACCCATTTTGAAGTATATGATTGTCTAATGACTATGCTATATACCCAAAACTAATACAAAATAATTGAATATAAACTGTAAATGAAAAATGAAACCTAAAAAAGCATGTATTTGTTATCTTTACATGTGATGTAGTCATCATTGAAAGGGACTGAATTTAAAGACACATCTACATAAGAACCTTTTTATTTTTAAGCATAGATGATAAAACTAATGCAAAGAAATATATTTATTTATAAATTAACCCCCAAATATTCAAATTGTATAATTTCTAAACAAAGACAGTAAAATACTTCCATGCTTAATCAAAGGATGGAAAAATGAAATTAACAAACCAAAGAAATATAATCAATTATGCCTATATTACCTCATTTATTTTTAGCCTATTATTTGTTATTAAAATGCCTGTAAATTGCATATAATCTTTTACTTTAGTGTACATTTAATGCCTCATCGTATAATGTACCATATGTTACTCATCTGTTTGCCTACTAGTCAACTGTTTTCTAGTCAATTGCATTTTTTTTGTTCTTTATCTTATTACTCCAATGTATACCCTTATACATGCTCCTTACCCTCATGTGCCCTTAATATTCTTTAAGGTAAATACTAGAATTATTAATTTGGAGTTAGAGGTTATGCCCAATGTCAATTTTACTACTTTCTTCTAAATTATCCTCAAATTTAATATAGTGATTCCCATTATCTGCAAATGTACCCATTTTCTCCATCTATACTATCACCAACATTTAATATTGTTATAGGGTTCATTTATGTCAACAGTACAAAAGATAGCTCATTACAATTTTAACGTCTAACATTCTTGTGTATAATGAAGTTGAGTAACTTTTTAGTATGGTACCAACCATTTGAGAGTCATACTGTGTGAATTGTCACTTCATCACACTGACCCACAGTTCTACTTACATGTGTTTGTTTTAAATTAATTTGAAATGCTATAATATAAAGTTATGATTATTTTAAAGTGTTACGTTTAATTTTTTGTCTTTAATGCAGGTTGTGTGTATAGAGTATATTTAGTGTATGTATGTGTAATAGATTTAACCCTTTTCAATATAGCTTTATAAATTTGGAATTCACTTATTCCCAAATGATTTATTAGAGAACCTCTTGTGTTGAGTTTCCAGACCTCTAAGAGGAGGGGTTGTGATGAGCAGCAAGAAGTGTATAACAACAGAGGCTGAAATCAGCTCAGTTGTGGGAACACTTCTAAGGACTGACTTGATCGAACGGGAATGGAGAATTGTGTGTCTGCCAATCGTGGTTTTAAACCAGCTCCAGACTTCTGGATCTAAAAATTCTTGAGCTTGTGAGTCACACAGTATAAATCAGGCAATGTTTCCACAACCCTCTGGTGTATGTTTTAGGAGTTCTTCTCCCAAATGGATGGGCTTTCAGTGTCCCCAAAGGGCAATTTTAAAGCATTCAGTCACTAGGTCATGTTATAGCCAAATTAATGGCAGAAGAACTGAAGTTTTTCACAGAGCTCCAACATTTCTAGCTTTGTTATAAGTCATGAACAGAAAAATATAAAGCTTGTTCTCACCAATATCCATGCACTTTTTTCCCTAAAGAGGGTTTCTTCCCTCAGAAAAACTCTTGCAGCCAGTACTGTAATTCTCTAGTCTAGTCAAACCACAGACTCCAAGGTTTACACCATGCGATCATTCATATCAAAGATGACGCAGTCTGGCCCCAGCAATAGGGTATTGAGGTATTAGACAAATAGTATAAAATAAATGGTCAACCATATTCAGGAACTGAGCTTGGTTTATTGTTGTTTTTTCTGGTGAAAAATGTTGCCATCTGTCTTTGTCAGCTTGAGCTGCTATAATGGATTAATATAGACTGGAGGAACTGAAAGAGGCTGGATTGTTTGTAAACAACAGAAATTTATTTCTAACAGTTGTGGAGAGTGGGGTGTCCAAAGTCAAGGTGCTTGCAGATTTGCAGATTTGATGTTTTACAAGAAGATGTTTCTTGGTTCACAGCAGTCTTCATGCTGTGTCCTAACAAAGCAAAGAAGAAAGAAGAGAGCTCTAGGGTCTCTTTTATAAGAACACTAATTCCATTATTGATGGCTTTAACCTCCTGGTCTAATATCTCTTAAAAATCTTACCTCCAAATACCATTACATTGCAGATTAAGTATCAACATATGGCTTTGTGGGAGACACAAAAGTTCAGTCTACAGCACCATTTGGATTGAGGGGCATTAACAGTATATTCTGTTGCTGCCTTCTTTTGTTTTCTTTTTCCCTTCTTGGGAACCACCTTGCCTGGTTTCAGAAGCTATTATTCCCTGTGGCTAAGGCTGAGTAAAAAGACCTTGGGACGATAAACCACTAAGGAGACAAAGCTTATCCCCCTGGCAGGAGCACAGATTCTGCCCACTTTATTTCACCCTGCCTGGCCCCCAGTGCATGACTGGTTAGCCAATGACAGGTAAGATTCCTCAAGGGAGGGGTGGCCTAAGACAGGAACAGTCATGAAGTAGCCCTCAGGGAAGGACTTGGGGGCCTATGGGTGATGGACCCTAGCCCCTCAGCTTTCACATAGTCTGAATACTCATTCTGTCTGCAAGAAGTCTCCTAATCTCTTGGCTGCCTTACTTCCCCTGCTCCACCTAAGCCTGAAACAATGCTGGAAGTGGGTGTGGCCTTGTGCTAGAAAAGGCGGGATCCCTGGGGTGATCAGGCCTAAGAAAGAATGCATAAAATCCTATGAAACCTACTTTGCTAATACCCTCAATTTAAATGATAAGGGTCCAAGCATGAAGTGAGTTGGTCCCCAAATTTTATGGCCTTTAACTATCTGACTCTGACTCAGAATAAGTCCTCATAGTTCTTTGAATATTAGCTATTGTTTAATCATTTCTGCCTGACAATAACTGATGAGCTTTACATATATACCCTGCATTCCTATGCATATTGAATCCAATAAAAATCTGTCAACCCAAAGGTGGAGGTGTTCTCCCCTTGAGAGTGGTCACACCATCCCTTTTCCTCCACAGGACTCAGTAGTCCCAGTGAATTTGTCTCATCTCATCCACAACACTGCGGATACTGTGAGCCAATGTCCGCATCATTCCCTCACCTGTTTCCACCCAGATATTTGTAAAACATTTGGTATAATTTATTCTGGTGCAGGCTAATCAGAGTCCAGTAGTAGCTGGATAAGTAGGTAAGTGATACCTACTTATCACTGCTATTAATTCCCTGGTTATATCACAACCATTGTTTCAGAATTATATATTCCTTTTTTTATATTTTAAATTTTTTATTGTATTACTTCCATTGCCATTTAACTCCCTTATATCCCTCACCCCCTGTAATCACCACATTATTGTCCATGTCCTTGAGTCCTTTTTCCTTATTGCTCAATCCTTCCACCCCTTAACCTCTTCCCCACCAATGGCTACCATCCTGCTCTCTATGAGTTTGTTAGTTCAGTTTGTTTACTAGATTCTACATGTAAGTGAAATTGTATGGTATTTGTCTTTCTCTGATTGATTCATTTCACTTAGCTTGATGTTCTCCAGGCCTACCCATATTGTTGCAAAGGGTTAATTTTCTTCTTTTTTTATGATGAGTATATCCCATTATGTAAATGTCCCATAGTTGTTATATCCACTCATCTGCTGATGGATACATGGGCTGCTTTCATATCTTGGTAATTGTAAATAATGGTGCAATGGACAAAGGGGTGCTTATGTTTTTTTGAATTAGTGTTTTGGGTTTCTTCAGATATATTCCCAAAGATGGAATTGCTGGGTCAAAAGTCAGATTGATTTTAAATTTTCTGAGGTATCTTCATACTATTTTCCACAGTGTCTGCACCAGTGTGCATTCCCATCAACAGTGTAAAAGTGTTCTTTTTTTCCCACATACTCTCCACAACTTGTTTTTTGATTTATTGATGATAGTAATTCTGACAGGTGTAAGGTGATATCTCATTGTGGTTTTAATTTGCATCTCTCCAATGATTAGTTATGTTGAGTACCTTTTCATATGTCTATATGTCCTCTTTGGAGAAGTGTCTGTTCAGGTTTTTGCCCTTTTAAAATTTGAATTGTTTGTTTTTTTGGTGTTGAGTTTTATAAGTGCTTTATAGATTTTGGGTATTAATCTATTATCAGGAATATTGACAAATACATTCTGTCATTCTGTGGGTTATGTTTTTATTTTATTGATGATCTCCATATTCTTTGAAAAGAAAAGTAAGTGGGTTTAAACGGAAAGACTATTTCTGTTTAATAGAAAAAGAAAGAAGCTTTAAAAAACACTCTCTGGAATAATTTTCTGAACTCTGCTGAGGATTCAGTTAAAATGATGGCCTACATACTTGCAGTATCTGCCAATGCAAAGATCTCTGTGTGTTGATAGTTGCTCTCATTCAGCAAATCAGCTAGAGAATCAGAGAGAAGGCACAAAAAGACTGACTCAGGATGAAAATTTTGGTAGGTTTGACAGAATGCAAGCCCAGGTATTGACTCTTGGTGAGATATTAAATATAATAACAAGAAATGGTGAGACAGGGAAGCCCTTATGAAGTAGAAATAAAACTGTGCCCTTAGTATGTTACAACATAGTCATAATATATTTTTCTTATTATTTATTAATGTAAAGTCATATATTTTGCCTGAGACACAACTTCAATTTTATATTATACAGGGCCAGTCTACTTGGAAAAGTTTGGGTTAGGAAGCCTTACCTGTAATCCACTAATAAATCCAACATGATCATATATTGATTTAAGACTTAAGGATGATAGGGAATATATTATCAGTACATTAAATGACTATGAAACTAAAAATCACATTTCAACAACTGGAAATGTCTACCCAAAAAGATTTATTTCAAGGAGAAAATAGTATCATTGCATAGAAAAACAATGGGTTGCCATTTTATACATTTTATATGGGTTATGTCATGATAGCTTTGACTAGAATATGTATCTGGTGATCTAGAATTATTCTGGTATGAAAGTATTTTAAAGCAATGAAAATATTAAAAAGTAACTTGGAGGCAGTTGGTTTTAAAATAACCTGAATTGTAGAACTGACATAATATTAAAATCTCAACTAATACCTGCGTCATAGCCAATGCCAAACTGGATAGCCTCCTGAATATGCTAGTGAGGAAGGACATGTATTTGTCCTTTGTTGGAATAGCTTGCAGCAAAGTGCTCCCTCCAAAAATAACTAGAAAAGTCAATAAAATGTTAAGAAAATAATAATTATAACCCAGGTATAAAAGATATTAACAACAAACAGAAATAATGTGATTAACATGTTCTAGAAGATAGATTACAATGTGAAGTATGTAATAATTAAGGCACAAAGGATGAATTTCACAGCAGAATGGGCACAGCAGGAAAACATCAATGAATTGGAAAATATGTAGTGAACACGTTTCCTAGAAAACATATTTTTTCTTTAATTATTACCAATGCTGTTAATGTAATTTATTTTTAAAAGATATTTAAAATTGTAAAAATTCTCATTTATGTATTTTATGTGTATTATGTTTATGTATTTTAGAGAGAGAGACAGGGAGAAAGAGAGAGAGAAACATCAATGTGAGAGAGAAACAGTGTGGTTGCCTCTGTACCTGCCTCAGCTGGGGATAGAACCTGAAACCTAGGTTTGTGCACTGGCTTGAAACTGAATCCCAAACATGTTGGTGTATGGGATGATGCACCAACCAACTGAACCACTTGGCCAGGGACTGTTAATGCAATTAAAAAAATTAACTGAAACTGTTCATTTATTTGTATATTTTACTTGCCTCTAAATGACTCATAAGTATCTCTATCTTTCTAAATCACTCCAAATTCTTTTTAGAAAATGACAGTTATAAATAATTCCAATATAATTACTTAAATGTATATCTATATGCAAAATATATTCTTACTAATTTAAACAATTATTTCAAACAAAAAATAAAATATTTAGTGTGTGTGTTTGTGCGTGTGTGTGTGAAACCATATCCTGAGCTACTATTTAATACGACTTACATGTTCACATGAAAAAGAGAAAAAAAATTTTGGGAGGGGTGGCATTTCATTCCCTTGAACACTCCATTTAATATTTTAATACATTTTTTCTTTTGGGACATCTTTGAATTGTCAAGTCTAAACATTTTCCATTATCACAGTTCTAACTAATTAGTCACTTTGAGAACTATCTGAATAAATTGCTTCAATTGTTTGCCAGAATTCTGTTGTCTTGTAACCTGTGCCCATTTACTTTCAGTTTCCATTCAATTTATGATTCAGGGTTTTTTCTCTTACTTAAAAAAAACACACAAAAAACAAAGCCCCCCACCTCATCACCAAATTGTGTCCTGTGAGTTTTCATTCTTTCTTACCTTCCTGTCTTAGCTGAAGTTATGTCTTAGTCAGTTTGGGCTTCTATGTCAGAATGCTATAGACTGGGTGGTTTAAACCACGAACATTTATTTCTCACAATGCTGGAAACTGTGAAGTACAACTTCAGGGTGCCAACAAAGGAGTGTGTTTTATTCTGAAGGCTCTTCACTTGGATTGTAGATGGCCACTATCTCTGTGTGTGCACATGAATTTAGAGAGAAGGAGAGCACTGCTGACTTTTTTCTATTCTTATTAGGGCACTAATATCTTTTATGACCTTTTATAAACAGTGATTTCCCAATGGCTCCGTCTTCAAGTACCATCACTTCAGGGATTAGGGCTCTGAGATATGAATTTGGGGAGGAACACAAGCATTCAGTCCTTAACATGCTCTCAGGGATTTGTCTACTTCACTGAATTTTCTATATTTTAAATAACTGTAAACTCATTCAAACTGCTAATTGTTTCAGCCATTATCAACAAAAGACTAAAACTGGAATCTTTTTAGACTTGTACAGCAAGAAACAAAACAATCAAGTTCATGCAGCCAGTTTAGTGTGCCTAGTGAAGTCACACCAGCTTGAATGAGATGTTCTTTTGTTTGGGGACGTTTTTAGTGTTCAATTTAGTCAAATTTAATTAAGAAGGCTTTAAACATTGTTTAGGTCATTGAAAAGTAATGTTTAATATTTTACACAAGAGTTAGTCTTTGATTCTGGAATTCAGTGTGTACCTATGAAACTACAACTCTATGACTGATACAAAGGTTCCCTGAGAAAATGATAGAGAAATAACAATTAAGACTAGGATTAAATGGAAACATTGAAACAGATGCATGTTAGTGAAATATGGTTCACCAATAAAGTTGTTCTTAAAAGATAAGGAATATAATTTCCTCAATTTCAGGAGCCTAAAAAAGCTGGTTAGGTTTCAGTGTAAAAGTTTCAGAGCTTACTCAGCTATAAATAACATTTAACAAAGTTCTAATTTTATTTGATATACTTGAAATATTATATTTGAATAAAAGATAGCTGGCAGCTTGATTTCTCTTACATATTAATAAGCTATGTGGATGTTCATATGATAATTTATTGCATGCACTACATATTAGTTAGAAATGAGCATTTTGGCCTGTTTTTAACATTCCTTAGTAATTAAAAAATAATTAAAAGTTACCAAAGCTTAATTAAATCATTAGTTTTCAACCATACATGAAAATGGAAGGTTTACCTAAGAAATGTAATTCTGCAAAATGTGGTATATGTATGTGCACATTATAACATTATTTTTCCAGTTAAATATTCTTTATTAAATTTCACATAAACATCAATACAGTCCATTTTTATAAGTGTTTTATGTGTAACACACAGGAACCCTTTTAGTTTATACCAAGTTTTACTTATTCCTACAGATATATTAATTATCTTTCTACTCCCACTCTCTGAAAATGCAAGCTAATTTTACTGTGGCATAGTCTCAAAAAATAAACCTGATACTCTTACTTATAACCTTCTCTATCAACATGATCGATAATTAATTATCCCTCTTATAAATATTTTTGTATACATTTCCAAATTGCTTTTTTTCAGAAAGTTTTGCTTTCTGATAAATATACTGATATATTTTTTAAGATTTTATTTATTTACTTTTGGCGAAAGGGTAAGGGAGGGAGACAGAGAGGGAGAGAAACATTGATGTGTAAGAGAAACATCAATCAATTGTCTCTTGCACTCCCCCAACTGGGAACCTGGCCTGTGACCGAGGATTGTGCCCTAACTGGGAATAGATCTGTCAACTTTTTGGTTTGCAGGCCGGCACTCAATCCACTGGGTCACACCAACCAGAGTTCAATATATTTTTTAACTACATGCAAGAATTGGTTTGATTTTCTTGTTTTAGCCCAGGAAAATGTTGACACTGAATCATCAGAGAAGTAACTAGAATAAGAAGAGTAAGAATAAGTAGAATACACTTTTGTACATAAATGTCCCACATCTCTAGATTATTGACACTGACATTTCCTTTATTATAAATGTGATGACTTGAGTTCCCTTTCTATATTAAACAGCAGGAAATTTAGCTCAGTTTCTTTTAGAATAATTTTGAGTTTTCCTTTAGAGCAGGCCAGGTCAAGATCATCTCATGATGGTGGTCTTTGTCTGGACATCTCTTTAGTTGGCTTCTTGTCTCCATACTATCATTTAACACACCGTAGAGTTTATCCCGAGTCTATGAATATCCATGCATGCTCCCTTCATATTATAATCGAAACATACCTAAGAACAAATATTTTTGTAGCTTTACTATAGTATTGTGCTGACAGAGTGGCAGAGGTAATAAAAATATTTGTCTAGCCCTGGCCAGGTAGCTCAGTTGATTGGAGTGTTTTCCCGTATACCAAAAAGTGGTGGGTTCAATTGCCAGTCAGGACATATACCTAGCTTGTGGGTTTTATCCCCAGTAGTTGTATGTATGGGAAGCAGTTAACTGATGTTTCTCTCACACATTGATGTTTCTCTCTTTTTCTCTCCCTTCCCCACTCTCTAAAAATCAATAAATATATCCTCAGGTGAGAATTGAAGAAATATTTGTCTAGAGCAGGGAAAACAAATTTAATGGTTTTATTATTCATTCATTCATACATTCGTTGTGCCTACTATTGTGCAGCACTGTGGTAACAATCTTTTTAATGATAATCATTATGAACATGTATAAAGGAGTTGTTCTAAAACAGCCTTAGGGTTAGCATTTATGATGCTAACAAGGAGAAAAGGTTAATAACTTGGTAAACTTACAGAGGAGAACATACTAATTAGTAGTGGTTTGAATCTAGAATCCTGCTTATCACAATGGCCAATTGATTATAAAATCCAGTGAAGATTTTGGCGGAGTGAGACAAAGGACTGCACTGGAGTTACAGATGTTTCTTTCAAAGGGTCTTCATACAGGCTTGGTCTCACTCTGCGTTTCAGCGTTGGGGCACTAGTGACATAATGGGAGGAATTGAGTTGTCTGAAATTGAGTTGAGATCTGGAGGATCAGCTTTCTACCAGACAGAAATGTTGACCAAGGCTATTGTTTCTTTTCTGAGCACTTTTAGCACAGAACCAGCAGGCAGACCCATATCTGAGTATCAATCAACCTGGCTAATATTGTTCACCCTGCCCCGATGATTCCCTCACATCCCACCCTACCCAGCTCGTTAGCCCACCCAAGCAATTTCCATACAAAGGAATTCAAGCTTATCTAAAATCTCTCAAACAAGCAGCATCTGGCCTTGGCATTCTACATAACTCTAGCTAAGTGGCCCCAGGGTCAGCACTAGCAGCAGCCAGATTGGTTTGCAGCTTGGCCTCTCCTGGGAAACTCCAAGTCCAGCACAAGTAGTAGCTACCTGCAGACAACTGTGTAGCTCATGCTGGGTGGCCCTGGCCAGCACACAGGTAGTGGCTGGCCTTGGTCTGTACCTCCTGGGAGATGTACCTCCTAGAATGAGCACATCTATTGGGCGTTTTTAGACCATTATGAAGCACCGCATAACCAGTTCCTCAAGAGATACACTCAAGGGGCAAACTCAGCATTCACCAGAAGGGCTGCTGAAATAAGTCCTTCTCTGTGGGGTCAACAACTGCACAGCTGATTCTCAATGGTGGTTGCAGCCAGTCCTTGTAGCCAATCTGCCTGGAGGTAATTCCCTTCACTGAAGTACCAACAGCAATCAAGGCTCACCTAAAACAGGAGTGTATACACAGCCCACACAGGGGATATACCTGGAGTGCCCATTTCAGATCTGTGAGGCAGTGCCTCTGGACTCGGTAAGCTAACTACTCATAGGGCCACTCTACTAAGCCTGGGAGATATAATAGCTCAACCAAACACATAGAAACAAACACAAGAATACAGCCAAAATCAGGAGACAAAGACATGTGTCCCAAATAAAAGAGCAAAATAAAACTCCAGAAAAAGAACTAAACAAAATGGAGACAAGCAATCTACTAGATGCAGAGTTTAAAACACTGATTATAAGGATGCTCATTGAACTTAGGGGAAGAGTAGATGAACTTAGTGAGAGCTTCAACAAAGTGATAGGAAACATAAAAACAAAGAAAACATAAAAAAGAACCATCAGAGATGAACAATAGATTACAGAGAATCACCAGTGGAGTAAATGAAACAGATGATCAAATAAGAGATTTGGAATATGAGGAAGCATAAAGCACTCAATCAGAACAGCAAACTTTAAAAAGAATAAAAAAAAGAGGATAGTATAAGGAGACTCTAGCACAATTTAAAGTATGCCAACATTTCCTCATGGGGGTTGCCAGAGGAGAGGAAAGAACCAAATGGCAGTTACAAAAGGGGAGTGGGGAGGTGGGGACTGATTGAAAGAAGGTAAAGGGACTTGTCAAAGAGCATATACTCATGACCCATGGACATAGACAATGGTGAGCTGCTGCGGTCCGGCCGCAGCTGGGTCAAGGGTCTCCTGAAGGTGGGTAAGGCGTCGGCAATGGGTAACAGATGACAACACGACTCAGAGGACGGTGAAGCTCTGTTCCGTTTATTGCAAGTACAAACAGATTTTTATATTTTCATTTTTGGCAGTGATTAACATTTGCAAATTAGGTGAAACAGGAAATTTTTTACCCAAATAGCTGGTCATGCTAATCTAGTAACCTATTAAATGCAAACAATTAGAAATAGCTGTATGTACAGAGTTTGAATGTCTTATTGTTTATTAAAGTTCTCAGAATTTGTCATGGGGCAAAAGGATACGCTCGATTGAGTAGAGGTCTCTGGTTTCTACATGTTTGGCTTATAACAGCTGGCCAGCTTCTCTTATTTCTTTGCCTGTCTAATTCTAATTGATATATATTCCTATTCAAGGTAAAGGAGGGGCTGTTACTTCAGCAACTTTTAAACATTCAGGGGCTATTTCATTAGAGGGGATTTTATTCTCTGATCAAGAAATTATTTTATACAACTTCATTGGAATTATTCAAATCAATAAATCTAAAATATAGATATATAACAATCCCACCACCTTTTTATCACCAAAACAAACATGTAAGGAGAGATAGAGAGGAAATCTAGCCACAGTAAACCTTTTGACTTACAAGGTGATAGACAGTTTTATTAAATTTTATAGGGTATAGGCCATTCTTGACTTTCTCATATCTTATTCTATTTCTTTTTGGATAATTTAGAGAGTTCTTTTTTGAAGCTGCTGCATGATAGGGGGAAATGTGGGCAAAATCCTTTGACAAGCTGGTGGAGTAGTGACCTGTTTTGAACCTTGGTAAATAAACACCAGGGAGGTCTGCTTTGAGCTAACCTTTCCATGAAATTTAGACTATTATAAGGCACTTGGACTCCATACTTATTGACCATTCTAATGCCGTGTTCATTATATGCTCCTATATAAGGCAATGGGGGTCTGGAACCCCCATCAGCTCCTCTTTGGGGATACCATAATTTACCATTAATCCAATATGCTACCCAGGGGTATCCCTGGGCTGTGGGTAGGGGTCTATATAGTTTTTTCTTATTTTCTTGAAAGACCCTTTGTATCTGTGGGTAAGGAACAGGCGTGGGAGAGTTTATCAACAATTCAGCCTGTTATAACCGATTCATGAATTCTTTTATGGGAACAATTGAGGATAATTTCTTACTCAGGCTTATAAACACCTTGTTGACACAATTTGGGCATGATTCAATACTCTGGGGAGAACTAGTTGTCCCTTCAGAATTTCCATCAAAATCAGTTATTGACTGGCTTCCAGCCTCTCTTTCCTCATGGCCTATTCTTATGTGAAATCAGGACACAAAGCAAGACCATGAATAATATCAACAAGGAGTTATTAAGAGCAATCCCAGGAAAATTCCCGCCCCCCTTTTGTATGCCACGTTCTCTTCCAGGAAGATGGACTCCTTGAATTCCTTCTTTCCACGTCCTGGACCTTGTCAGACAACATGGTTGGAAGAGGACATGGCAGTGGGCAGATTGTCTGAGGGAGTGTGGGGGGGTTGGGTGGAGGCAGGGAAAAGGGAAAAATTGGGACAACTGTAATTGCATAAACAATAAAATATAATCAGGAATAAGTACAAAGGACACGTGGACAAAGCCAAAGGGGAGTAGGATCAAAGGTGGGAAGTGGATATGGCTGGGGTGGAGGAGAGT
Source organism: Tonatia bakeri (assembly GCA_004024845.1). Taxonomy (NCBI): domain Eukaryota; kingdom Metazoa; phylum Chordata; class Mammalia; order Chiroptera; family Phyllostomidae; genus Tonatia; species Tonatia bakeri. The sequence continues at coordinate 37,649 of PVIA01012251.1, forward strand.
CATGTGGGGAAAATGGGGACAAGTGCACTTGAACAACAATAAAAAATGTGGGGAAAAAAGAAAAAAATAAACTTTAAAAACATGTTAAAAATAATGATGGAAAACTTCCTTAACCTGATAAATGAAAAAATATACAAGTCCAGGAAACACAGAGGGTCCAAAACAAGATGAACAGAAAGAGACCCATAGGAAGAAGCATAATTAAAATCTAAACGTTAAAGACAAAGAGGAAATCTTAATAGCAGCAAATGAAAAGCAGTTAGTTATCTACAAGAGAGCTCCCATGAGACTGTCAGCTGATTTCTCAACAGAAACTTTGAAGATCTAAAGGAATTGGCAAGAAACAGTCAAAATGATGAAAAACAAGAACCTACACTACAACCAGAATTATTCTAATCAGCAAAGCTATCATTAGAATCAAAAGACAGATAATGAGCTTCCCAGACAAGACAGCTAAAGCAGTTTATCACTGCCAAACCAATATTACAAGTTCTAAAGGATCTTCTTAAAGATGAAGAAGAAAAATGATAAAAAATATGAATTAAATGGCAATACATACATATCTATTAACATTTACCTTATGCAAATGAATTAAATGCTCCAATTAAAAGACATGTGGAGGCTCAATGGATAACAAAACAAGATCCTTACATATGCTGTATAGAAGAGACTCACTTCAGATCAAAAGGCACACATAGACTGAAAAGAAAACGTTGGAAAAAGATATTTCACAACAATGTAGAAGAAACAAATGAAAAGCTGGGACAGCAAAATTTATACTAGACAAAGTAGACTTTTATTTTATTATCTTGTTTTCCATTACCATTTATCTCCCTTATACTCTCTTCCATCTCCACCAAAATCTCACCCCCTGCAATCACCACACTGCTATCCATGTCCATGAATCTTTTGTATTTAATTGATGCCTCCATCTCCCAAGTCCTCCTCACATAGCTATCATCTTGCTTTCTATGAATCAGTCTCTATTTTGCTTGTTAGTTCAGTTTGTTCATTAGATTCCACATATGAATAATATCATATGGTATTTGTCTTTTCCTGAGTGGCTTATTTCATTTAGCATAATGTTCTCCTGGTCCACCCATGCTGACTCAAAGGACAAAATGTTCTTTTTTTTCTAAGGCTAAATATCCCATTGTGTAAATGTCCACTAGTTGTTTTTTATCCACACCTGTACTGTTGGACACTTGGGCTGCTTCCAGTGACTATTATAAACAACCCTGCAATGAACATAGGAGTGTTTATATTCTTTCCAATTAGTGTTTCGGATTTCTTTAGAAAAATTTTCCCAGAAGTGGAATTGAGGCAGTTC
>PVIA01012252.1:0-38969 GCA_004024845.1 Tonatia bakeri
CCTAACCTTTGGTGATTAATGAAAACAGGTATTCTGTTAATTTTTCTGTCTCTTCCCTTTGAGAACCCTGTTCTCATCATATTCGGTCTCAGCCTCTAACGCATGTTCATCATTCCCTTTTCTCGGCAGCAGAGGTGTAACTGCTGCAGCTGCTTTGGGCTCAGACGGCTTCTTCGAGGGTTCAGGGGCTCAGTGCTAGACCTGATTGCAAATGTGCCTCATTTCTTGTCCTTTGGCTGTACCTAACAACAGGGCACGTTTCTTCATTAAATATATCAGTTATTTGCTATGAAGAAAGATTTCTGTATGTGGCTTGTAACCTTGTTTTTTACATTTGTAACCATGTGAATTATTTAAATCACGTAGTGTACTGAACTGTATACTTTGCCTCCAGAAGTGGTCCTCAGAGCTCCCTGGATACAAATAGATACGGTAGACGAGGATGTGCTGTGGGGCCATTTTACTGCTTACTCGTAATTGTAATGCTGGTGATACTAATACCCAGTATGTGCCGTGCACTTTACATTTTGCTTTTATTATTTCATTTAAATTTTACATCTGTCCTTTTATTGTATATTTTTGAAACAATCTCTTTTTACTGTACTTCTGTAGATTGAGAAAAGTCTCTAGGAGAGTCTTTTGCACAGTAGTGCAATCACTCGGTCTCAATTTAATAGATGTGTGCATTGCATTATGTTTCCTTTTAGTATCAATGGTATGACTGTCTGCATTTATCCAGCTGGGCTCCATTGTGCACTTTCACACTGCCTCTAGTAAGAGCAGCATTTTAAGGGAAGGAGGGAGAGCTGTGGCTTTAGTTTGCCAAGCGCCCTCAGAGTTAGCCAGTGGGGCCATCTATGTGAGCCAACCAAAGAGATCAGATCAGTAACCGACAAGAAATAGAGCGGGAGATGGGCTTGTAGGGCCCGCAGGTTTCTGTAGCTCAATGTGGGTTTTCAGTATTCAGCTGAATGTAGCTGAATACTCTTGCTGAGCATTCCACAAGTGTTCTTCTCATGACTGTACCAATTAGAGATCGTAAGCCCTTGCCCAGCTAGAACCAAGGAAGACAGCATAGTTAGCTTGAGCAAGGTCTGCTAATCTTACACCTGTTGGCAGTGTAATCAGGATGTAAAAATCAGATTTGGAAACTGGTGGTATTTTCTGGGTAACCAATATTTAGAAAGATAGCTAGAGAAGTTTAGTATGTGTTTTGGGATGTTTAATAAGATTTCCCTTTTTCTAAGTTTTTAATGTCATGTGTATTACTTTAATATTTAAGATGAAAAGTACTGTTTAAAAAATGGAAACAGGCTTGGTTTTACATACATTAGAGTAATCTACAACATTATATTTTTTCTTTTTATATGGTTTTATACTATATTATAAACTTTTTAAAAAAAACAAACACTTTTTTCTTTTTTTTTTTCAAACCCAGGGACTCCTTTCCATTTGATCAGCAATTTAACATTTTGATGAGATTTATTGTGGATCAAACTCAGACTCCTAACCTCAAGGTTGGTAATGATTTGGCATTACAATTCAACCTCTAGAAGTCAGGTTTTTTCACATGGCTTGAATTTGCTGTTATGAATAAATCTGCTGCTTACTGTTTGTTCACCTCTTTGTGGATGTGTTTTCATTTCTTTTAGTTCAGTACTCAGTAGAGACATAGCTGATTTATTGGGGAGGTGTGTGTTTAACGTTATTTTAAACTGTTCAGATGGTTGTATTATATTCCTGCCAACAGTGTTTAAGAACTCCAGTTCTTCCGTGCTCTCACCAGCATTTGGGTGTTGTTACTCTGCCACAATATTTAAACTAGAAAATTCTGGTTTGTTGGGGTAGGTATTTTATTGAAGTTTTTAAAAATAGTAACATTCTAAAATACTAGCAAGTTTGCTAATATATAGTGAATTCTTGATTTTAAAAATAGCACAGGAACTTTCGATTCTATACCACAGTTGGAACACACTCTCTTTGATTTGGAGAGTGAGGTGGGGCGGTGAATTCAGATTTTTGAGACACTCTGATACCAAGGTGGTGTTTTGTTGTTATTGTGTTTTAAGCCCCTGATGAAAACATTAGCTACTTTCTTCTGAAATGGCACATTAAGTGGAGAACACAGGGTGCCATTATTTCTATTATGTGAAAATTACTCATTACATGTTGTCAAATCATACCTGTAATAAAACTAAATTGAAGGGAGGATTTGTGTTCATTTGGGTAGGGTCATGTACACCACCTGGTCTTTAATCATTAAACTTTTGTTGGCTTTTTAAGATAGGCCCAGTTAATAATTACCCTTTTCCCCTGAGGTCAACACCAGTTGAGACATCAATGAAGAAGTTAGGGCAGAATATCAGCTTGGTTACTGAACATGCTGCCTTGCAAGAAATGGCCCACAGAAGTGTCTAGTCTGTAGGCCACATGTGGTCCAGACTGGCTATGAATGTGACCCAACATAAATTTATTTAAAGCCTTTTTATGCTCATCAGTTTTTGTTAGTGTTTGTGTATTTAATGTGTGGCCCAAAACAACTCTTCTTCTAGTGTGGCCCAGAGATGCCAAAAGCTTGGACACTCCTGGTCTCTAGAATGTCTAAAAATCAAAACTAACTACAGCGTTGTACTTGGCCATCCCAGTCAGTGGCAGAGCTGGAAATCCCACAGCCTCTGCACATGGGCTCCCACCCTGTGAGTGTCTTGCAGCATACACAGGGAGCAGGGCACAGCCTCCTCTGTAGGCATGGCACTCAAAAAATGAAGAGCATTGAGCTGCACGCCACTCTTCCAGTTCCCAAACTTACCTCTCAGTTGTGCTTTTTCTCTTGATTGATGCTGGCTCCATGTGGAACCATAAATCCAGGTGAAAGAAGGTGTCCCCTCAATAGTGTCTACTTTGATCACCAATTAAGAATTTTATTCAAAGATTCATGAAATGTACTTAAATGTTTATAATTATTGGATCTTTCAGGTCAAAGTTGCAATCCTGAAGTACATTGAATCTCTTGCCAGGCAGATGGATCCAACTGATTTTATAAACTCTAGTGAGACCAGACTTGCTGTTTCTAGAATTATAACCTGGACAACAGAACCAAAGAGTTCAGATGTGAGAAAGGTACGTCCAAGAGAGCTGCAGTGTACTTTTAATGACAGACTATTCTTAGCATATGTTCAAAAAAGAAATTTATCTAGAAACTTGCAAACCACCCCACACATCTATACACAAACCTCTGTCATACCTTTTCTGTGGAAACCAAGACTTTGCCCTTGTCCCTTATCTTCTCTCTCCAACTCTACCTCATTCCAGTCTCTGAACGTTAAATTGAAAATCTGAAATCTTGCATGATGGGTTCATGGCTTTTGTAGACAGCTATTCATGTTTTTAATGTCAAAGCACTAGTAGTTTAGTGTCTCTTACACGGAAATTGGTTTCCCTTATGTTAGTTTGGTGACATGTACTTGAAGATAGAATTGCAGGTCTAAGACTCTCTGGCTATAAGGTGCCAAATAGTAAAATGTGGCTGAAAGTTTGCTAATATATAATGAATTCTTGATTCTAAAAACAGCACAGGAACTTTCAGTTCTGTGTCACAGTTGGAACACACTCTTCAATTTGGAGAGTGAGGTGGGGAGGTGAATTCAGATTTTTGAGACACCCTGATACCAAGGTGTTGTTTCATTGTTGTTGTGTTTTAAGCTCCTGAAGAAAAACATTTACTACTTCTTCTGAAATGGCACATTAAGTGGAGAGCAGCACAAGATACCATTATTTCTGTTACTAGGTATTCTGCCTCAGGACTATTATGAAGATTAATTAATATATGTAGAGCATTTAACCAATCCCTGACACATCATAAGCATAAAACAAATACCAGGTATTACTGTGTTTGTTGTTTCTATTGTTTTCTTCCTGTCATTGTCATGCCCTTCTGGGCTTAAATCTCATCTGTGACTGTTATCTTTTACATTACATGAAACTAACTAGCCTTTATAGAAAAGTACTTTTAAAAGCAAGTTTCTGTTTTCAGACTAAAAATACATAATTTTGGTTATTTGAGTACAATCATGAAGATCATATTTTTTCTTCTGTACCATACTCTTTCCATAGCCATCGTTACCAGGGGCAGAGTTGATAATGTGGACCACTTGGGTCCAAGCAGGGAAAAAGGAAAGAATGATTGCAAGGAATAGTTAGCAAGGTTGGTATCTTTCCAGTGAATATTTGGCTCCTTTTTTAAAGGAACGCAAGGAGAAGAATCAAAGATTATCGAAAAGGTTTCTTTGGAGGATCGCAGTCTACATATTTCTCAAATTCATTGTATAGTAATAAACTTAAGTTGTTCAAGGTCAAAGGAACAAGTGCAGATCTTATTAAAGCACTTATTTAAAATTGTTCTAATATTAATATTTTTGATTCATTCTTTTGTACAATTTCTCAACATGTATCAAAAGAGGATTTCACTGGCAACCTTTATTTTAACCATTAAGCCAGTTTTGGATTAGAGAAGTACAGTGGGAGGTGGTTGAATGACTTGGTGGGTTTGTAAGTCAAAAACATTACTCATATTTCTGTTGTAATTTTCAAAATTACAAGATCATCCAGTAAATACAAAAGCCTTAAGTGCAGCCTTTTCTACCTTTAGTCATAACACGTAAGTGTGTGTGTATCTGTGTGAGTGTGTGCTTTTGTAACTGAATGTTAGTGAAGTGGTCCCTCCTGAAACGTACTTTAGAATTCCCGTTACCATTATTAGGGCCTGCGTGGAAGCAACTAGCTGAACATAATGTCCATTTTCTTTGGGCATGCACATTAAAAATGTGAACTAGGGTTTATTGTCCTAGCTTTCCTAATCAGGACACTACAGGAACGTTTTCCTTGACTTCTCTAGCCTGGCGCTTCAAAACATCTCAGCGTGTTTTAAGACTAGCTTAAGTCAAACATGGTCGGGATATTAAATTTATTGCCAGTAATCACAAGGTTCATTTACTATTTGATCTTTAATACTTAATTTCAATTATTTTGGATCATACAGTACTTTTCACAAAGCCTAGTCTCCACTGGCATTCTGCTTCTGATACCTGCCCTTACTTCTTACCCTTCCCCATTGAGGACAGCTTAATACCCCACCTTCAGACTAAGTTCCAACCTGGGTCTGGGATGATAATTTTAATCTTCACAGGAATCTGAAAAGCTTTACATCTGAGTAGTTCTTAGTTGTGACTGCAGCTCTACTCCAGGTGATTTGACTTAATTGATATAGACCAGATCTTGGACATTGTTTTGTGTCTGACTGGGATTTCCTCCACTCTTGGCTGATTTTTAATATATAGTATTGAGACCCATCATTTTACATGAATTCCCTGGGGTTGAACTTCAGGACATTCAGATTGCTGATGACATCTTGACCTGGTTGTCGCTAATTCTTTTGGTGCCCAGCCTAGATCCTCGGTGTCTTCAGGACAAGGCCTGGCCTTGCCATGTCCCAGTTCCTTCCCCATCTATTTACTCTCTTGCTCACCCTCTGTGCTCAGAATCTAGCATAATACCTTTAGGAACAAAGTAGGCATTTAATAAATACCTTGAATGAGTTAATGAATGATAAATACCCAAGGAGAAATTATCTGACTTCATGTAACACTTTGAAGCCATTATTTTTAAGTCTTGTAAGTTTCCCTCTTTGGCATCTGTATTAGTGTTCTCTCACATAACAAAATACCACAGACATAGCAGCTTGAAACTATACAAATTTATTATCTAACAGTTTTGTGGCTCAGCAGTCTGGCATGTGTTCTCTGGGTCCTCTGCTCAAGTTCTGCCAGACTGAAGTCAAGGTGTTGTCTGGGTCTTCGATCTCATCTGAGGCAAAAGCTCCTCTCCCAGCTCACTGGCCAAATTCAGCTCCTTACAAGTGTAGGGCCAAAGTGCCCGCTTTCTTGCCGACTATCAACAGGGGACATTCTCAGCTCGTAGATGCAACTTGCCATCTCCTATCACATGGTTGTCTCTACAGCATGGGAACATGCTTCTTTAAAGGCAACAGGAGAATATGTAAGAAAACAACGTCCCAGACTTGATGGAACTCATCATCTGAGCAGCTCAGCAAATTCCAAATAGGATTTAAAAAGAGTTCCACACCTAGATAGGTTGTAATAAAACTATTGAATGTCAAAATATCCTAAGAACCCTGAAACACCAATCCAAAAGAACCTATGCACCCCAATGTTCATAGCAGCACAATTTACAATAGCCAGGTTTTGGAAGCAACCTAGGTGCCCATCAGTAAATGAATGGATCAAAAAACTATGGTACATTTACACAATGGAATTCTATGTAGCAGAAAGAAAGAAGGAGCTCCTACCCTTTGCAACAGCATGGATGGAAATGGAAAGCATTATGTTAAGCGAAATAAGCCAGGTGGTGAAAGACAAATACCATATGATTTCACCTTTAACAGGAACCTAAACAACAAAACAAAGAAACAAGCAAAATATAACCAAAGACACTGAAATAGAGAACAGGCTGACAGTGACCAGAGGAGAGAGGGGAGGAAATTTCAGAGGAAAATGGGTTTACAGGAACAAGTATAAAGGACACAAGGACAAAAACAGTGGAGGGGGGTGGAAATGGGAAGGAGGTGGGGTGGGCTGGGGGCGTGGGCTGAGATGGGATGGGAGTAAAAGGCAGAAAATTCTACTTGAACAACAAAATAAAAAAAAGACAGAAAGAAAGTCAAAGACAGACAGAATCTTGAAAGCAGCAAGAGGGAAGCCGCTCAGGATATCTAAGAGAGCCTCAGTGTGAGAAACAGCTAGTTTCAATTATATCTATAGAATCCCTTCTGCCGTGTAACTATGGGGCGATCATTATAGTCACAAGTTCCACTCACTCTAGAGAAGGGGATTGTGCAGGTTTCATACAACAGGTCGGGAATCTTGGTCCTTCTAAGTATTTTTCCTGTCCAGTGGGTTGGCAGGAATCTTTGATAGTTATTTGGTAATTCCTTAGCTTTTAATTAAATGTGGAGCTTTTTAAACTGTTCCAATTATGATAAGGTTCAACTTAGCAGATGCATCTTCACTGTGGGGAATCATCTACAGTGGCTTCATTTGTACATACCCAGCATTGACTAGTAGAGCACTGTGATTTGATTCAAATAGCTCGGTATTCAAATATGTATTCTTTTGCCACATAGCTACTTATGCACATATCACAGAGCACTGCATGCAGATTAACTCCTCCCAAAGATTCACTTTTATTTAAGTACTCTGTTTTGATGTACCATCTGCTGTACGTTTATATTAATATAGATGCTGTTGTAGGTGATGCAGCTGCCTTACCCGAGAATTTGAGATGTATTTGAAAGATTGTCTGAGTGTAGTACCTAAAAAAGATATTTAGAAATTGTGATTATTCGCTACTCTGCTCTGAGATCTAAAATTGTCATCATCATTTTAAAGCTGTAAAAAAATAAAATGGGTTATTTTTATTTGGATAATTTAATGCACTAAAGATACTCTTACCTGTTTCTTTTAAATATTTTAAATGTATGTATTGGCTCTTTCATTTGCAGAGTTATTAAAAGGTGTATCAGGTGCTAGGGAAATCTCAGTGATTGAAAAGCACTTTGTGATCATGAACCAAGTTCTTCTGTTTGTTTGTTTTTTTTAATTTCTTAAAAGTGGGTTGAAATTGTATACTAAACAATAGAAAAGCCTTTCAGTTTGAAATCTATTCAGTAAACTTCCTTATTGGCTCTATCCCTGGAGAATATTGATTGTATACAAACAATACTTGGGAAGTTTGCAGACAGTAAAATCCATTACCCACATCTATAAGGTCGTATTTGGAAAGACGCTTTAGAAACATTTTAAGTTGATATGGTACAACTCTGATTTTTTTACTTTATCATCTTTAATATTTTGTTTCCCTTTTTAGCTTAGTGTTTCGGGATGTTTCATATTGGAGAGAGAGAGGGGTGTTTAGATATTTAGGATGTTTTGTAAAGGAGGGAAGAAGCACAACCAAAATCAACACAAGGCAGTGTGCCTATCAGGCTGAGGCTGATTGGGATTGAATGGAAAAGCCCTACCCAGACTTTCATTACCTGGTCTGCTGCATTCTCAAAAGAAACTGTTTTCATTTTTCTAGTGTGGGAGTCCCAACTAGTGTTGACCAAATGATGCAGAAGTATACTAGACCAGTGCCTTAAGGCACTGCATTTGTGTTAACGTAGTCTAATGTATTAGCAGTAGAAGGTAGGATCTAGATGTTGACCTCCCTTTGACTTTGGCCTTTGCCACGTTTTAGTGGCTGAGCAAATGATTTAACCTCTGAATTCTTGTTTATTATTTGTAAAATGAGGATATTAATACTTGCTTTAGGCATTATTGGGAGGACTGATTGCAATAAAGAATATAAGAACACAGCTAAATATTGCTTCCATTTGCTATTGTAGCTCTTGCTGTTACTGAGGGTCATTTTGGTTTTGTTGGTGGTGGAACAAATTGAAAACCAAATTTTTTCTGGCATTAGGAAGATTTGTTCTTCCTGTCAAAAGGAGTATGATATTGATAATGGAATTTTGGATGATATGTTTATATTTTAGGATTCCGAATCCCTGTATGTTTGCTTCTCATATGTGATTCTGTAACATTTAGCATCTACTTTGTTAGAGGAAATAACTGACTTAGCCTCCAAATGTTCTGAAAAATGGGAACGGAAGGCATGGCAAAGAAGCTTGCAAAGCATAAAAAGGCTGTTTCATTGAGCAGGAAAAGTCTATCAATAGCCTTCAAAAGTTGAAATTTCAAAAATTAAAAAAAAATCTAGATTTCCGATTATAGATAGGCAACGTGGCCTATGATAAAGCTAAGGATTTTACCATCAAATAAGATTTATACCTGAGCTTCACTACGGCTGCCTCTTTGAGGTCTATTTTTTGATCCCTTTGATTTTCTGTTTCATCACATAAAAGAAGATGACTGACCTTTCCAGGATGGATTATGATTTTTAAGGTCCCAACAAACAAGAGGTTTAAAACTGGCAGTTACTGTTATTTTTTTCTTAGTCTTAGCTTTAGATTATATATGTAGATGATTTTATAAAAGAAGCCAAATACTTTTGCAGCTTACAATAACCGTGGGTTAAGTAAGCACTTGGTTCTTCTCTCCGATTCAATCCCTCCGCCTTTCCTGTGTGTCCGTTCCTGCTTCAGCATAGTCGAGTAGGTGAGGATTTCCCCAGTAGGTCAGCTTCAACCTGCTCTGGGCTTGGAGAAGGAAACTTGGAAGAAAATTGTAAACAGGTAGATTTAAAACTGCTTATTTGGAAAAGATACTTTGCTGTTTGCACTTTAGAATATTAATACTGATTACCCTTGTGAAGACACCGAGAAAGTTTTGAAGAAACCTAAAATTAATATAATTTTGTGTGAGCCTATATGCGTGTGGCTATGCAAATGTTTGTGTTTTGGTATGTTTTTATGATTAACTCTCTTCCCCCCAAAATAGCCATGTTGAATGCACACCCCTGCCATATTTTAATGGAGTAGTAAAGGACAGATTCTGAAGAAGAAATGTCTGAAGATTTTGAAATATCTTTTCACTGATTTCCTAAAGAACTTTTAATGACAGTCTGATATGAACAGTAAAATAGATGCTTAATAAATCAGCAAACTCCTCTTCCTCCCAAATTTTAAGTTTTTCCTCATTAATATCACACTGAAGCATTTGTCAAAGCTTAATTATCTCTTGTCCAGAAGGATTGTTTTCTGCTGTTAGGTACATAGCATTCAAAGCAATTGATAATGCTAGGAGTTCTTTTCAAATAGTAGCAGTGCTATTTGAAGAACCTTTTGCCCTCATGCCCCAAATTCTACTATTAAGGGCGTGAATGGGAATCACTTCTTTTTAAAGTTGTTATTTGAACTTTAAAATAAATTGCCCTAGAGTTGTCCATTAGAAAAAAGCCAGCAGTACTGTTGAGTTTTTTGTTTGGCTATTTTACTGCCTTTTGTGGAAGGCAAGAGTTCAAAAGTGAGACAAGAATATAATATATTGATTCATTACTGAACATGAGTGATGACCCAAGCTTTTTTTAATTGAATCTCTGCAACTCATTTCCATGTTTGTAATTATTCGTTTAATGAGAACATATTGATGCTAATGATAAATATAACCCAGTTTTCTTCTTGGAGTCTAGTATTCTGACTTCTCATTAACACAGAGGGTTGCAGATAAAATATAGGACGATATACTTTTATTCCTTTTAAAACTTTGATATAAAATATTTTCAAAAATAGTAAATTTAAATGATACTTTTTATCCATTTCTGGAGCTTAAATCTCACTAGAAAAATATTTGATTTTGAAACCAGCTTTAAGTCAAAGGGTGATTTTCAAAAACTGTTTAAAATAATATGCATTTTATACATTGGAAAATGTAAAAATAAATCATATTCATTTGTATATATAAAGCATACACATGTGCCATCTCTCCATCCAGTTATATTTTCAAAATTCCCTGTCTTTCATTTTGATTTCCTACCCAAATTCAACTTTCAGATTACCAAGAGGTTTGTTAGTCGATCAAAAGGTAAAGTCTGCTGTGCTTTCTTTCCCCACATGACTAAATGTCATTGATGTTAGGTAGCCATGAATTAGCACAATCTAGGCCTATCATCTTGCAGCCTTCCTGTTCCTAAAAGATCCCACTAACTTTATAATTTGCTTCATGAAAAACTTCAAGTTTGTGATATTAGATATCATGTCACCTTGGAAAGTAAAAATAGTGGCACATTTCAAATAAAAATAGACTATTCATTTTATAATTTTCAAGTGTCATTTTCATTCAACAAGAAAATGCTTGATTTGTTTCCCTGCTTCTTTCTTTCTCTTTGCAGTGTGTGTGTGTGTGTGTGTGTGTGTGTGTGTGTGTGTTTTGCATGAATGCATGCATTCATGCATATTTTCTTCTAACATCTAATAAAATGTTCTTTAAAATGCACAGGCTACTCTGCATGATTTTTGAAATTTGATCTTATACAAATATTGATACCTTAATAAAATTAAATTGGTGGGGAAATCAATTCCTCCAGGTAATTTATTAAGAATGATTCAATAATGAAATGTAGAAATACATATTTTAGTACAATTATGATTATGTTTTTGGCCTATCATGAAAGCAACTGGCCTGTTGTGATTTATTTTGGATAGAAGGTTACTAATTCCTATATTTGGAAGTCAAGAGAAAAAAAAGTAAGGTACTTTTGCCCAGTGCTGTATGTAATGAATGATTTTGACATGTTGAAAAGTAATTTTTGATTACTCTGTAAAAATATCCTACTGATATTTTTAAATTCATAATCAATTTTTATTTTTGGTAAACATTTGGGTTTTTATATTTTTCTTTCTCTGGACATAAGTAGTAATTTTGTCTTAACTTTACTTATAATTAATTTTCACATTATAAAGGCATTGAAACGTTTTGTGGTGTTTGTTTCCAGAGAATGTCTCAGCAGATTTTTTTGATAATATTATGTGTCATAGGGAAAAATACTCATAATTGTTACTGTAGTCCTAAAAATTGCAGTCTTTGGAAAAATATTCTTATGCTTTTAGTTAAAAGATTTTTATAATGTGTTTTCCTTTCTTCTGACTTAGAAATTTGTAAGAAATGCCATTTAGTACTACTAAAATTTTCTTTGGCATAGTTTTTCTAAATCAAAACCCTTGTAATTGATTCCATAGGCATTGTGTTTAAGCTCAGAATGCCAGCTGCTACACCCATTCCATAGAAAGCACATAACTCGCTGGAGAAGTTCTAGTCTCATTTGGCTACCATTGCTTCAGCTAATTGCTTTTACCCTCCTTGCTGCTATAGTGATTATAAGCAGTCCTGCAGTATGTTGTCTCAATAAAGTAGAGCATTTTCTAAAAGGTGGAGAATAAGCTTATAATTTGTACCATGTAAGTCTGCTTTGCTTCCCAAAGACTGTCTCTTTGTGCAGTTCATAAGTATAAAAGTAGGAGTTTTTCAGATGTATTTAAACTTCCATCTTTTTCTAGTATTTCTCAATCTCTAGGAGTAGGGTTAAGGAAAAGTGGTTTCTCAAGATGACTCAGTGGCAACTTGTTGAGAACTGGAGCCCTGTCCAGTTCTGACTTATTAAACAACCCTAAACCTTTAAAATTTAATTGTTTCATTTAGGTATTTGCCAGCTTCATTCCCAGTGCTAGACAACATAGGAAAAGTTATGGGAATTTATTATCAACATGGTGTGGAAATACAAGGCCAGTGTGTTAAAATGCAATCAGGACTTATTTTCCAGATTGAAATGAGACTATTAATCATTGATAATATAATTTTTTCCAGATATATTTTATTTTTTTATGGCAAAGATGTCCTTATATGAATTATTTTACTCATACAAAAATGTTTTCTTTTAAAAACAATTTTAATGAATATTTTGACCAAGATATGCTATTGTACATTATGTAAATTAATCATCTTCTTTTTCTAGGCAGCACAAATTGTGCTAATTTCACTGTTTGAATTGAACACTCCTGAATTTACCATGTTACTTGGTGCCTTGCCGAAAACATTCCAGGATGGTGCCACCAAACTCCTGCATAACCACCTCAAGAATTCCAGTAACACCAGTGTGGTGAGTGCTTTTTGTCATAGTCGGTGCCTTTGAACCAGTCTGGGCCTCTGCGGACCCCTTGTCTAGAGCTGCTCTATTAGCCAGCTTTCTTGTTCTCTTCTATTAGATTGTGGGCATCTCAAGAATGGGAGACTAGGTTTGATCCTGCCATATTCCCAGAGATTGAATGAATCTCACATTTATACATTTTCTTAATTCCATCAGTTAAATTATTTTTTAATTTTTTTTAATCCTCACCTGAGGATACATTCATTGATGTCACACAGAGAGGGAGGAAGAGAAACATGGATATGAGAAACATCTCCATTGCCTCCCAACGTGCCCTAGCTGGGGATTGAGCCCACAACTTTTTGGTGTACAGGATGATGCTCCAACCAACTGAGCCAGGGCTATGTTTTTATATTTAGTCATTTATTTATTGAGTTACCTACTTTTTATACTGTAGAGATGCAAATGCTCAATTGTATCTATTACTGTAGCCTAACTAACATCAGTCATTCAGCTTCAGGAATGCCTATATGAGAGTTACCGATTTTTGGTTTAGTGCGCACCTAAAATTGTCCATAATGATTCAGAAAAAAAAATGATCCTGATTGCACAAATTCTGCCCATTTATTTAAATGTGGATTAAAAGGCCAAGGGAAAAGTGGACTTTATTCTGTATTTAGCTCTTGAGTAATGGTGTTTATTCTGCCTTCACCCCAGGGCTCTCCGAGCAATACAATTGGCCGGACTCCCTCCCGACACACCAGCAGTAGGACCAGCCCCCTGACCTCGCCCACCAACTGTTCCCATGGGGGCCTGTCTCCAAGGTAATACCATTTCAACAGAAGTGAAGAAACTAAAGCACCCAATCTGTCTGTGTAGCTATTTTTATATTTTATACCAAGCTTGATACCAAAAAGTGTATGGATAGCAGGAGACCATGGATTCCAGTCCTCAACCAAATCCAAACTGAATAATCTTGTGCAAAGTGATTAACTTCTACAGTAAAATGAGGGGTTTGTGCTGAGTGTTGTCTGAAATTCTTGTAGCTCTAAACACTTTCTAGTACCTTAAAGATTTTGAAATTAAAAAGTTACATTTAATACCCTTACACATAGAAATCGTCTAGAAACTTACCACCTATTCTCTAAGTGATAGGAGCACTTGAAGAAGGTATTTAATCATCTAAATAAATTCTTTAGAGTCTGTCTACACATTGTCTGGTGTAGTTTTTCAGCACAGTGGCCATTCTAAGCATAGTTGCTTTCATTATGGGCTCATGTTAGAAGCAGAATACTGCTCAGGAGAAGGGAGTAAGAACCTGAGAACTAAACTTGGGTCAGCATTTTCAACTAATGTGAACATTAACTTTGTTGAGTCTGAGGCCGCGACTGAAGAAGATACAATGCTTTGCCTCAGGATCTTTAGTTAACACTTCTCCATGTAGCCAGAGCCATCAGCAGTTTCTGCGTGGTGGCGTTCGTGAACTCCAGGCATGTGTTGGAGTCCCCAGTGGCCTCCCCTCAGAGCAGTGACTCTCTAGGCCAGACTTTTAGGTGAGAGCCAGGGCCTGGGCCGGCAGGAGTTGTACATGCTGTGTGGTCCACAGGAAGTCCAGGTCTTTGGGATCACTGACCAGGGTCAAGGGGCTATGTCTGAAGGGTTGCTCACGTAAAAATCTTAAAATTATAAGATAATACTGCAAGTATGCCATTTTCCCTTTAAGGATTACCTTTTAGTAGGCGGATAATCAAAACATAAGTGCCTTTAAATTTTGATTTTTAAGTGATTAAGACTCTCCCATACTCCTCTGTCCTTACCAATGAATTTCTCTTCAGTTCCTTAGATTATTATATAAATATTTTGGGATATATCAAATTGGTATTTTTGTCTTGGTAAAACAAAGTATTTTGTATACTTACAGCATCCTACTTTAATCACCCTAACGCCCCCCTGGTACTATATTTAAGTAGATTAAAGTATGGTGTTATTTCTCCAAATTTGGTTTGTTGTCATGATTCAACAGGCTATTCTAATTAGATAATGGAGACCATAAATTTATGAAGTATGTCTAACTTTCCCCAGGTGTGACCGAGGCTCAGCCACAATTTATTTATTTTTTTTTAAGGTTAACATCTATATCTGTATCTTAAGTGTGTGGTTTGTCTTAAATGACCAGGATTCAGTGTTGACAGTAGAGTCATAGGGTTCTCTTACTTGGGGGAGAGTTTTGTGGAAAACTTGTACTCTCTGTAAATTGTTTTGTCTAGAATTGATACTTTGCAACTTTAAGGGAAATCTGTCCTTCCATAATACACAGGTCACACTTCTTATCTTTTAGTTATTTCAGTATTAGGGTGGCACATTTTTTAGGTAATAAGCAAATGGTAAAACTCAAGTATTTTATTAAATCTACTGAGTTAATTAAAAGATTATTGGGAATTGCCAGCATAATTTATCAGAGCCAACAATAGTCTAAGTATTAATCTCATGGATCCCCAAATTATTAAAAATTTTAATTTATTTTTCCATATCATCATTTATTATTAATTGGCCTGACTTTCATCTATACTGTTAGGGTAATAGGTCAGTGGGAGAAATGAAGAGATTTATTTTCAATATTAAAATTTCCAAGTGTGGCCTAAATTTTTTTTTTGTCAAAAAATGCTTCTTTAGGGAATTACTTAGTTATTTAGTTAATTTCTTTAAAAAACAAAACAAAAGCAGTGTGTCCCCGTCAGTGTATAATAGACAGATGACCTCAGCCAACTTCGTGCTCAGCAGGAGAAATGACTTTCTCACAACAAAAACTGTCAGGAAGTAGGAAATACTGCCTCATAGCATCATATTACTAGAAATATTCAAATAAACTACATACTTTTCTACCAGGAAAATTAGAAAAGAAAGGAACTCTTGCACTATATAGGGGAATGGATTAGATGTCAACTTATAAGGCAGCAGTAAACAAGTTCTACCATATATAATCTCAGACGTTTTCTTGAGCAGTGATTTTGAAATGTTTATTTTTTGTGACCTGCCATTCTTTGGAGTCAACCATATGACATTAGCTTTGTATTCTTAAGAGGACAAGTTATTATCAGTTGTTTTTAAATCTAATTTTAAGTGTCAGAATGAACTAGTATTATTTTTTTGTCCACAAATTCTGTACTTGGATCATGGTGGTAATAAGGAAATATTCTATAATGATGAAAAAATCTAATTTGGTAGATTTTTTTTAATCACTAGTGAGGAAGTCATTTTTATCAGCCCAATAGTGTTAGATAAGCCATAGCCAACAGGTTAAACCTTAGCGAAACATTCCACAGGTTGTTTCTGTGTGAAGAAAGAATCGCTGCTTAATTTTCAGCTAGTAAACAAATACTACTGGGTATTTGAGAAGAGATTCAGGACCTGTAGGTTTTCACCATCAAACATGTATTTTTAGCTCATTTTACCGAGGGTGATTTGTGTTATATGAAAAACAGTTGCAAAGGACTTTAGAAACCACATGAAATCCATTCCCTTGAAGATAAAAATGTGTGGCAGTCCTCACTCTGGTACTTGGCAAACATGTTGCAGAATGGAATGGTGCTGACTAGATAGCCTCTGTTATCCCTAGCAGCAGAAGGTAATTTTCGGTGGATTTTACATTCGTCCTATCAGAGGATCAAGACTGTCCATAGAATGGAAGTGGGAATCCTCCCACAGGGAGGTAGCAGTGGTGCCGCTTTGTTCTCTGTCTGCCAGTAGAGCTGGATCCAGCCTGAGATGCTTGCCTGTCCTCTTGTAGCTCCACTCCCAGCCCAGTGTGTGGTTTAGAGACCGTTTTTAAGCCCTTTTATGCCACAGTGACCTGTCATCTCCACTTTATTTTTCTTACAAAATGGGGCCCTAACTGCTCAGTTGGAGATTAGCTTTATTCCCACTGCTCTTGGAATTATGATGAATGCCAGCAGCAGGCAGTACTGCTGTGTAGGAACTCTGTCTCTGATAACAGGCTCCACCGTGGCCTCTTGTAACATTTCCAGCTGGTCTGTCTCACCCCTTTCCTGTGCCCCTGGGTCTTTTGAGTTGCAGCAGTTGTTAGAGCACTCTGTCAGGGCCCCTTGCAAGCCCAGGCCACTTAATGACATTTGTGAAGTGAAGAGAAATACTTCTATTCGCTGATGAGTTGTAATTGTCTTATTAGATGATATGAGCTCAGGAATTAGAATTTTGGTTCCCCTGGCTCTGAGCTGCCTAGCTGAGAGTTGCTGCATAGCCTTCTGGTGGTAGTACTATTCTTTCAGGAAAAAAAAAATTACTTGTGGCAGCCCCTGAACTCCATCTGGTTGGATCCCAGCCTCTGGTCAGAACAACACATTCTTTGGTTCTTCCTGCTAAGTTCCTTTGGTCCCATTTGAATTAAGGCCCATACTTTCTTCTTTGGTTATTCCTAAAATAATGGATTGCACTATCTGAAAGTAAACATCCATATTTTTTTTTTAGGTGCCTGTAATGTCCTTCCCAGTATAGGTATATGCACATCCATGCTTCACGCTTCCACTCAGAATCTCATGCGATTTAAAAATGTAAATTCATGATTGAGAGGGAAATAAAACAGTCGTACCGAGGACCAAATTGTATTGATAAGAGAAAATATGTTCTTTTCTGTGTATGGTGAAGTATTAATTTTGCTCCAATGAATTTTGATAGAATTTAATTTGTCATCAGAAAAGAAAAGTGAGTTTTAGCTGGGCCAGTTTTGCAATCGTGGGCAAATGCTTCCATCTCTAAGAGTGAATTCCGATCTTGTGGTCTAGCAGAACCTAACTAGCCTTAGAAAACACTTGGGTCATTGCAACCTCAAGCCAGCCTGACTACTCCAAGTGAGAACTGTCCAAATCTTGTCTTTCTCATCTGCCCAAACCTTTAAAAAACACAAGGCAGAAAAGGGGAGTAGTAAATGGTACTTGTTTCTAAGTGATAGGAAACTTACCTCATATGAAAATGTACAGGATTGGATGTGTTGTTCTTAGAAAGAGCTCTGTCAGTGTGTGCTTAATTTTCATGATTTCCCTTTAAAAGAACAGAAAGATTGCAGTCCTTAGTAATGTTGAATGCTTACTTAAACACAGCCAAGGATTCTTGGAGTGTCCTAGGCTAGGAATCTTCAATATAGCTCAAGCCCTTCTGCAAGTTAAGTTAGACCAACTTACCTGGTATCTTCCTGGATATTTTTTTTGAAACAAGTGACATCTAGACTAAGTTTATAGTTTGACTTGCCCTTTGTTGACTGTTGCTTCATGTTTTGCTTTCTTTATACTCGTGTTTTTATTTGTGCTTTTTAAAACATTCTTACTGAGGGGCAGTTGATTTTGTTGTCGTCGTTGTTCTTAGGAGCTTCTATTTCAGTGCATTTTTCAGACTTCTAAAGGCTACTTGTTGACACACTGCATTATGCCAAAAGGCTATTTAGGATTTTTGCTTCATTTCATGTTTACCCATGATAAATGTTTTAAAGGCACAGCAGTTGACATCACTTTTCTTGAAGGGACAAATATTTCTGGCTTTTAGAAGTGCTTTTATATCCAGCTAGGAATCTAACTCATCTTTATAACACTTGCTTTTATTATAAAACTCTAAATCAAAACATGTAGAAGAGTCTGATATACTAAACAAACTCCTGGGTTAAATAACATGCGAGTTAGACTCCCGAGGAGCCCAGTGGTCAAGTGGATCTGCCTTTGAGTTATAGGGCTAGTTTTTTAGTTTTTAACACAGTATTTTATTCACAAGTTTCTGACACTGGTGAGCATAACCCAGAAGTCATTTGCTTTGCTCTTCTGAAATTTGTTTGTAATACTAGCTTTATATTTAAGTGCCCATTCCTCTTAATTTAAGTTTGTACATTGGAGACCAGTAACAACCAAACTACTTTTTTCTGACTTCAAGATATTATTTTTCCACTTTCATGCACTCAGTCACCAGTTGCTACTCTTTGAGTTCTTGCATTCTTGTGGTTATGGTTTCCCCTGGTTCTAATTGAGTGCTGATATAATGTACAGATTTGACCAAGAAGACATATAATTAATTGTCCCCTGCTGGTGCTCCAACAACACATGTCTCCTTTTCATTCCGAAACACCTAAAGAAACAAACTTGGATACTTTGCTATGGAAATTATTGGAAGGAATTTATACATATACTCAATTTTATGCATATGCCTCAATTTAAGAGAAAATATTTTGATCTTCAGCATGCTGGACTATGATACAGAGAACTTGAACTCTGAAGAAATCTATAGTTCTTTGCGTGGAGTAACAGAAGCCATTGAAAAGTTTAGTTTTCGAAGTCAAGAGGATCTCAATGAGCCAATTAAACGAGATGGCAAGAAGGACTGTGATATAGTAAGTATCCCCAGGCTAATAGAGAACTGTTTGTTAAGTAATAATTACTGATTCTTCTGAACACTGACTACTGTTATTACTGAGCTTCATGATTATTTTTAGCCTGTAGTCAAAAATATTTTTAGAAGCCCAAGGCAGTTTTCAGTTTCCCTTGCTATCTTTGTGAAGAATGTTAAATACCTTTTTTCTCAGTTTGCTTTTTGTTAATGCTGGACACATTTTTGTCTATGTTGTGATTTTTGTTCCTATGTAAGCCTGAATCAGATACCATTTTGGCTGGGAACTCTAGTCACATGCAGAAGCAGGCAAATAAGCTGGAGATTATCTTTGGAATATCTAAGCAAACATATCCTTTAAGGCCTGTGTATATGCCCTTCTGAATTTAAGGCCGGTGAATTAGGCTGGAGATAGAGATTTAAGAGGCATTAATTGACTAGTTGCTAGAGCCAAGATCTTTTCTTTGAGAATGGGCCCACTATTTAGACTTTTATGTTCCTCTTAAATAAATTTTACACATAGTCACAGTCCACAGTTTCCAAATTTAGTTTCTTCCAAGAATCCCCTGGATTTTGTGAGTGTAGTTCAGAGCAGAGTTGAAAATGGAAAACAGATTACAGAGGGTTGAAGAGTGACTCAGGTAAGAAACTGGGTACTCAGGTGCTTTCACATGGCAGAGACCTGACCTTTGAATGCTGATGGGGCCAGTTGAAAGAAGAAGACTGTGGAAGGGAGAGCAGTGGGTGATTGGCGGACACCGGTTATGAGGACATGGGGCGGGTAAGGGTTAGGCGCTGGTGGAGGCGTTGGCCTTGGCCAGGAAGGAGGGTAAGCGAGTTGCAGTGAGGAAAGAAGGTCATGGGGGTGGGGCTCTGATTGGTGAACAGAAGTCCCGCCTGGAACAGTGGGACCCCTAGGAGGTGGACTCCTGAGGCATTTCTTTCCCCAATTATAAATGTAATGTGTAGCCAATGTATAGTATTTTGAAAATGTAAAAAGAACTCTCCATATCTAGAGATAATGAACATTAACATTTTACTGTATACTTTTCTATTTCTTTATGTGTATTTATATATGTTAATATGTTTTGGGGTGTATACAGAGTGTTTTTTTTTTTAACAAAACAGGCATGAGAGTGTGTGCATCCTGTTTAGCATAGGCGGTGAGTACGTTCCCCTGTTAGTACTCTTCTATGTGAGTTTTTACGGCTGGATGGCAATTCATATGGATATACCATAGTCCTTAGGTGCCTATTTTGGAGCATTTAAATGTTTTCAGTTTTTTAAAGCATAAAAATACTGTTATGAAAGTTGGAAGGAATGAAGCATGGTAGGAAGAAAGTGAAAACAGCCAGGAACAGGAAGCCTCAGGATTATCAAGGGGGTGGGAAGCGTGGAAGGACTAGAATGCGAGAGCTGCAAGGCTAAAAAGAGAACTGAACGTAACTTTCAAACTAAGATTTTTAGAGAAGGGGCAGTTTCCACCAGAGGACCTGGGCATGAGGTAGAAGCATAAGAAGGGGGGTGGGGTGAAAATCTTGGCCACTAGTCACCAAATTTTAAACTAAGAAGCTGAGGTAGATAAAAAAAAACTTTGTTGAATGTGGGACTCAGGAACTACCTCTTTTTAAACTTGACTAGTAGGCCCAGTCTAATGAGACGGAAGTTTGTAAGGGTGAACATCAGGTTCAGTGGGAAGATGGTTCTCAAAAGCAGAGACAAAAACATGAAACACGTGGGAGAAAGTCTGTCCTTAGGACTAATTACCCAAGTACAACAAGACCTGTATTTGAGGTACCATTTTACTTAAAAATTGTTCTGCCTTATTTCAGGTAGAAATTATAACACTTAATGCTGGAAAGGATATGAGGAACTAGTGTAATATTGGTGGCATGGCAGATTGATACAGTAGTTTTGGTATTTAGTAAAATTACATTTAGCAAAAGTGATTTTAAGTTTTATATCCTTTAATAATTTAGCTTTAACAAACTCAGCAAAAGAAGATATTTATACAAAATAGTTTATTTAGCATTATGTTTAATGGCCAAAGCAAAAAACATTAAGAAAAATCAGTAGAAGAGGAATCATTGAGTAAATCTTATTAAAACACAAGTAGAGCCCTGGCTGGTGTGGTTCAGTGGATTGAACACTGGCCTGCGAACTGAAACGTCATCGGTTTGAGTCCCAGTCAGGGCCATGCCTGGGTTGCAGGTCCGAGCCCCAGTTTGGGGGTGTGCAAGAGGCCATGGATCAATGTATCTCTCACACATTGATGTTCCCCTTCCTCTCTTTCTCCCTCCCTTCCCCTCTCTCTAAAAATAAATAAAATATTTTTAAAAATAAGTAGAAATTATGATGTGATTAAACGTTATGGTTATAAAAACTTTATTTACATGGCGCATGCTTACGCTACAAGGAAAGCAAACTACATGATGGTATGGTCACTGTGATTGCCACGCTATAAAATATGCATGTAGACAAGGATGGGGGTGATAAACAAGGTTTAAAAGGTAACTTTTGTTAAAAGTGATAGAAATTAGTTTAGCTTTATTTTTTAAATGTGTTTAATCTTTAAAAACTCCTATGAATGATTTTTTCCAGTATAGTTTTATTTTTAGAAGAGCATTACAAAGAGAAAAATATTAAAGTCATTCATGTATTATCTTCCTTGAGAGAAAACTCCGATTAAGTCATTTTGTTCATATCTGTGCAATATGTGTGTGTGTGTATTCATATATATGTGTGTGTATGTATATATATAATTTGCCTCCTAATAATTAGTATACAGTTTTTGGGTAACCAAAATGCATTCCAGCAATTTCACTAGATATATATCAAAAAAATTGAAAGAGGGAACTTGAACACATTTCTCTGTAAGTGTTCATAGGAGCATTATTCATAATAATCAAAAGATAGAGCAATCCAGTATTCATCAACAGATAGATTGAAAAAATGTGATATGTACCTGCAGTGGAATATTATTCAGGCATAAAAAGGAATATACCACTGACACATGTTACAACACAAATGGAACTTGAAAATATTATGTAAATGAAATAAGCCGGACACACAAAGACAAACACTGTGTGCTTCCACTTATGTGAGGTTACTGGAGTGGTCACATTCACAGAAGCAGAAAGCACAGTAGTATGGAGGCTATCAGGACTGGGAGGGGTGGGCAGGGTGTTATTTCATGGATACAGAGTTTTGCTTAGGAAAGATGAAAAAGTATTGCACCAAATCTAACATAGTGGTATTGGTTATATGCAGCACTGTGTGTGGATTTAATGTGACTGAATTGTACACTTAGAAATTAAGGGCTTAAAATATATGTATTTTATACCACAATTTATAAAAAACATGTATAAGTGCCAGTGCAGTCTGGCTGCCCCAGAATGTTTTCACATGTTTTTTTCTCATGTCTGGGATGAGGAGAATGACAGTTTTTCTCTGTTCCCAGAGCTCAGCCCATACTCGATCTTGTTATAGTGCCACCCCACAAAGGGTGCCAGACGGGCCATTGTGGCTTAGAATAAAGGACCCTTGAGAGTGAAGATAGTCAGAAGCATGACACAAGGGACAGAGGACCAGGGGGTTAATTTGTTGAAGACAAGATTCAGGATACACTGGAAAAAAATTTTTTTCAGAAAATAATAAATACCCATTCTTTGACCCAACAGAAAGACCAACTCTGAGAGTCAGAAACATCCAAAGGAAGAATGATCTGCCTAGGGGATACTGAGTCCTCCATTGTTAGAGATTATTAGCTCTTGTTTGGCTCACCAGGTGGTAGAATATATACAAGGAATTCTTGGACAGTTGAACTGCTTTAGATCTTGTGAGGGGTATTGGAAGAATGTTGTGTCAGGGCCCCAGTGAGGAAACCCTTAATGTTTGTAAAGAAAGTTACAGGCTAAGAAGGGGAAGGGACAAGCCAAGGAACACGAATAGAAGACTCATGGGCATGGACAACAGAGGGGAATTAACTGTAGGAGTTGGGGGAACAGGGCAGAGGAGAGCAGTGGGAAAAAAGGTGGGACAACTGTAACTGAACAACAATTGATAAAAAAAGAAAGTGATAGGCTAACAGTGCTGGTACGTGAGATTTCTGAAGAACTGGGTGAGTGTTGTGTACACCCTTGGTTCCCAAGAGACTTTCCATGTTATTAATCTCTCAAAAAACTTTGAGTGAAGTTAACCCAAAATACTAACAGATTTTACATGCAAATTAATGAAAAAAGAGAAGAAAATATAAGCATGTTTAGTTCCCTTTAAGGTAGTTTATGAATTAGGTATTTACAAATTGAAATTCTAATGACTGTTCTTTTGTTAGTGGCCTGATTTCAAGTGAAAAATTTCTGGCTCTCCTAATACTTCTGGAAATTTAAAGACAAATTTGTTGAAAGCCCTAAAAAGGAACTGACAGTGTCCCCTGCCGCAGGTATCCCGGGATGGTGGAGTTGCCTCCCCTGCCACTGAGGGCCGGGGAGGCAGTGACGTGGTGGAAGGAGGCAGAACTGCTCTGGATAACAAGACCTCCCTCCTCAACACCCAGCCTCCGCGCACCTTCCCAGGGCCACGGGTGCGAGACTACAATTTGTATCCATACTCAGACACCATCAACACCTATGATAAGACAGCCCTGAAGGAGGCCGTGTTTGATGATGACATGGAGCAGCTTCGAGATGGTTTGTCTTTCTTTGTTCTGTTGTCCCCCATCCAGAAGTTCCTTCCATGGGCTTCCCCTCTTATAAGACCAACTCTGGGCATACTGGTCAAATGGAAATGGAAATGTTGGGTCTGTTCTGGTTAGTCCTTTGTTCAGCAACTACATGTTGAGCTCCTACCAGTGCTTAGGCATGGAAGACACAACAGTGAACAAAAGTATGCACAGCCCCTGCCCTCTAGAAGCTTATAGTCTAATCTCAGAGAGTCAGGAAATAAGCAGTCATACAAATGACCTCAAGTTGCAGCTGTGACAACTGTACAGCGAAGGAAGGCTACCTGTACTCATCAGGGAAGGCTTCCCTGGTAGCCAGGACCTCAGAGGAGATTGGAAAGACAGGAGAGTAGGAGTTAGTGAGGTGGGGAGCAAAGGCTTGAGCAGTCCCAGCACTGGGCTCAGCATTTGTAATGGCCCCAGTCCTAAGCTATGGAAGTAAGATTCTGAAGCACCACTGAAAGAAAGCCTTCCCTCTTCTCTCACACCAGCTTATTCACCAGGTTTTCCTGCAGTGGCTTCAGTTGACTTTGGTACTATAGTTGGGGGGTAAAGGATCAAACAGTCACTGAGCATTTGCATTACCTTGGGCTTGCTGCTGCACTTGACTTGTACATGTTATCCAACTGAGATAGCGGCGATTGTTTCCATTTTACAGATTAGAGACTGCAGTTCAGGAAGGTTAAGTTACCTGCCTCAAATGTAACGTATTCAGTGTGGAGTAGAACTAGTCTGGCTTTTTTCTGACTCTGTTAAGACCACTGTCCATTACCAAGTAACAAGTGATTAAGTATATTTTGGTATGATCATACTTTTATTTGGCACTTAATTATTTGTTTTGTTTTTTACCTCATTGTCATGTTCACACATTTTGGGTTATTTCAACTTAATAGTCATTTATTTTATCTATCTTACATGACAAAGAAACTGCTTGAGCTAAAGCCAACCCAAATTAGTAGTCATTTTTTAAAAAATAATGGTTTTATTACCTCCCTGTTTTTTTTTTAATTTTGAACAAAAAATTAAATTAGAACTCTAAACAATTAACATTAACGGAGTGCCTGCTGTGTGTCATGAGGTGTATGGCTAGCCAGGGACAGGGAGGTAAATGAGATGGTCCCTGGCCTCAAAACCTGAAGGCCTGTCAGGGAAAACAGACTCAGCATGGTCACACTAGGAGGAGGGGAGGGCTGTGCTGGAGGCATACCCGGGGTTCAGTGGGCATGAAAGACTGAAAACTGCACTCTATCAGTGGATCTGGCTGTGATGGAATGTTCAGATGGAAGAGAGGTTCTCCAGTTGTGTGAAAGCAGAAATTGTGTCAAATGGTTGAAAGCATAATCTTCTGGCTATTAATTGCTAATTGCTGGTGGATAGCAGCCTCAGTATGTACCTAAACATCTGTGTACTGGGCAGCAGGCAGTGCTACAGGATTTAGTTTTACGTGCACTTTCTGGAGCACTGGACTGTTTCCTTTCGTCGCTCATAGGAGTGGTGCATCGTTTAGTTTAGCCATCTGTTGGTCTTGTTGGAAATGGAATAGAGATTAGGATATTGTTTGTTATTTATCCAGCAAATGTATAGTAAAAGGCCTCGAGAAAAATGTAGGATAGGAGGGGGAATGATAGAGTTCTTTAACATTTCAAACTTTCTCATACATTTGTTTCTCAATTTTAGAATCTGAAGAAATACACAAATACAAACTTACGTAGTTGTTGATGACTTGTGTGATTTGTTTCTTCATCCTTCCTATTTCGAATGAATTCAGAGTTGAGATCTCTTAAAAGAACATGCAGAGGAAAGGATATGCTGTTCTGCCATGTGAATTGTGGTCCAAGCCCTTGCAAGCAGTTATGCTAAGAGATCTCAGCCAGTTTTACAGTCTGCCTTGATTGTATTTGTTTACTGCACTAGTTCCTAAACTGTGTACATTTCCAGAAAGGGGATGAATCTTAATTGTAACAGTGCCTTAAGGAGAATCTGTGTACTTCAGTGGATTTGGTACTAGTCAGAGACTGTTCCAGTTACAGGCCTGACTTAGGGGAATAGAATGCAGTGGAAATAGAGTTCAGATAAAGGAGACAGTCATGGAAGGGCTTTTGGAGGGTTTCTTCTTTGTCTGAAATCAAATGAAATAGCAGTTTCTCCACTTGTCTGAAATGGAAGGGGAAAAGATGGTAAGGCAAGGTAGTGAGTGACATTGAATATTGGTGCTTGATACCTGGTTCTCCCACCTCAGTTGTCACAAGTAGCTTGGTGAAATGACGTGCCGAGGGTGAGACCTGGACCGCACGTCAGGATAAAGGGTGTGATGGGGAGAGACTGGAGAGTGGCGGGAGGACTGCAGGATGTCACTGAGGAGGCACGTGGAGCCAGGCATCTCCTTGTGCAATGACTTCTGTCCTGTGTGCCTCCCAGTGCCCATTGACCATTCTGACCTGGTGGCCGACCTTCTGAAAGAGCTGTCCAACCACAATGAGCGAGTGGAAGAACGGAAAGGTGCCCTCCTGGAGCTGCTCAAGATCACCCGGGAAGACAGCCTGGGCGTCTGGGAGGAGCACTTCAAGACCATTCTGCTCTTGCTGTTGGAGACGCTTGGAGACAAAGATGTGAGCTCCTTTTGTTCTTACCTTTCCCCTTTCCACGGGTGAGTTCAGTCCTGTTCTTGTGGTGTTTGGCTTCTGCTCTACTGTCTGTATTGTGCTTACTATTTACATCAGAACACGTGTGAAATATTTCCTGAGCACCAGTTAGTAAGGGAATGTTTTCGTCAGAGACAGGACTCATCCTACTTATGTGCAAGGTTTGCTTTGTAATTGACTTTGTTGAGGGAAACCTGTTCCTGAATCAGGTCACTTGAACACAAAATTTCTTAAAACATTAGCATAAAATACCATTTTTTACAATGAGCTTTTTTCCTTATGAGTTTTATTTATGTTTCACGTTTACTTGAGAAACAGAGAAGTTCCTTTTTTAAAGATCCTACAAAATGTTGCATTATGTCACGTTTTGTCTTGGTTCACCCCTGTATGTGTCAGCAGTTCCAGTAACCTGGAATGGTGAAGCGCAACAGGTTTAGGAACCATGGATTATTATTGTTGTCTATTATTTTCTATTGTTATTTTTTAAAATAAAAGGCCCTCTTCACCCTGTGACGTTTGAATGTGACACACTAGGTATCTGCTATGTAACTCCAAATGGAGGGCGGAATCCAGTCAAGCCCTGCCTCTTCCCCTTGTTCAGCTGGTCCCTTCCACAGGACAGGAGTCGGTGTAGGGACAGTGAAGTGAACTCCACCCCTCTGCACTGGGCTTTGTGTCAGCCAGCAGAAACAAAAATAATGTAAACATGGTGAAAATCTCCGCTGGCAGTGCCGGATGGAAATCTGACACAGCCCATGGTAGAGGTCGTGCCTGGGGTCACAGTGGTGGTGACTTGAATGGAAGACAGGTGAGCAGGAGGCTGATTGAATGTCATGGTGACTTCTGATGCTTAGGATTAGTGGTTTGGTATAGGACTGAGTAAAGCTAGAAAGAATGGTGACAAAGGTCTGTATTAACTTTTTTTTAAAACAAAGTATTGGCTTCCGAAGCACTTGTCCTTGGTTGGGCTTTGTTGTCGGGAGATAGAGTGTTGTCATGTAGAGGGCAGTAGGTGGTGT
This sequence comes from Tonatia bakeri, assembly GCA_004024845.1. NCBI lineage: Eukaryota > Metazoa > Chordata > Mammalia > Chiroptera > Phyllostomidae > Tonatia > Tonatia bakeri. The sequence goes on from PVIA01012252.1 coordinate 27,420, forward strand.
GTTAGTGTGTGAATGGTACGGATGAGTGACAGAGAATCAGGATGTACTTGTTGGCTGTGTTTAGTATAAACTCCATTCTCTTTTATTGAGATTGGGAATGTGTTTGGAATGGCTTTCCTCCAGGTGCATGACTCAGCCTTGAGGTCCTCAAGCAACTTGAGAACCTATACAGATTCCCCTCCCCCGTGATCTCATCACACAGAAGGCTGGGAATAATGACAGATCTCCAATTGTCCTTACAGAATTTACAGTGTTACAGGTCATGTTGTTGCAGTGTTCAGATGCTTTTTACCTGTCCCTTTGTACGCTCTACAAAGGGAAATTTGCATATCTCAGCCTCAGGAAATCTGAAATCCCCCAGAGATACATTGTCCTTATTTGGTTCTCATTTGGCTCATTCAAGAAACCTTCATTAGGTCCCCCTTGGGTGCTGGGTCCTGGGAATGTTAACACAGGCACAGGGCCTGCCCTCGCAGAGCTGGCCATCTAGAGGGCCTCTGTCAGTTATGCAGTGTAATCTGTGTTGAGGTGGCTGCAGGATGCCAGTGAACCCCAGAACTGGGTACTTGGTTCTCCCTGGACCCAAGCAGCTGTACGTTTAGTGAAGTACTGTACACTGAGTGCTGATGTCTTCCTTTCCTCTTGTACTCCAGCATTCCATTCGAGCACTAGCATTGAGAGTTTTGCGGGAAATCCTGAGAAACCAGCCAGCAAGATTTAAAAACTATGCAGAGCTGACCATCATGAAGACTCTGGAAGCCCACAAAGACTCCCACAAGGAGGTGAGCCGGGCCTGAGGCCCAGGAAGGCTGAACAAGTCTTCGGCATAGTTAGTTGTGTGGGGAAAGAGGAGTGCCAATCACTGTAAGTCTTCAAAAAAGGAGTCCCTTCCTTTGAACTGAGCCCATGCCATAATACAGGGTGAAAATCCCATTGCTGCCATGGTAGCTGAGCGGCAGTGCAGTTCAAGGACCAGGGTGTCACTTGGTAGGTTTCTAATTCCCTTTCTATGTGTACAGTGGGCTTGGCCTGTTCCTGAGGGATTTCTCATGTCAATGGTTCCCATTTCTTTGGGTCAAAAGGAAGGGTCTTTCATTTCCTTTTGGCATTTAGCATCTGGCAGTGCAATGTGGGAGACTGAGATTGGCTTTGAAGACAAAGACATCCTAGAACAAGGCCCAGACAAGTCCTGGAACTGATGCTTACTTGCTCCAGACCCTTGGAGAACTTGTTTCACCCTCCGAGCCTCACTTTCCTTACGTGTAAAATAGAGATGACTGTTACTACCAAGCCTCTTGTGAGAGTTAAATGAGACAGCCAGTGATAGCTCCTGGCCCAGTGCTTGATGAGAGTGGTACTACACTGTCTTGGTCCCTTTCCCTTCTTCCCCTTGCAGTGTGCTCCTCTTTGGCTATGGTACGCCTTCCCCATGAGCTTCTGAACATTTACAATACCAGCTAGAAAACTTGATATCACAAACGATCTCTGACCCCAGAGTGTGAGACAATCACTTGCTCAGGTCAGTCTCTTAGCTTACATGTGACTATTTCATGAGCATACTCATGAATTAAGGGGATTGTGCTTGGAGCAATTCTTATATCTACAAAAAGAATTAGACCCTAAATCATGGTTTTTCTCTGTTCAGCAGTTATGTGACTGCTGAAAACAGTGACCTGTTTGGCCTCCTCAAATCCCCACCATGATTGCAGGCTCAGCGAGGGTTGGGGTGGTCTTCATGCTCTGTCCAGGCATCTCCCCACTTAACCGTTCTAGCATAACACAGGTACTTATGTGATAGATGTATTTTCAAACCAGTAACTTACACTTTCAAAATCTGGCTTGGTTGTATGATGGTGATAATCACTAGTGTTTAAACAAAATGCTCTTCACTTACAATAACTTATTTAAAAACTGTGAGGACCAGATGAACTAATATAGTCAACAGAGTGATTCCTGGGTGAGGAAGGAAGGTCCTAGGAGGTACCATAATTGGTGAGGCAATGCATGGTGCCTGCTGACAGAAGCAAGATACAAACCAGGTCTTGTGTTTCTTTTACAAGGCAACTGACTTGTGCCTTTTTTCTCTTTGTCTTTTTAAACCACAGTAGCTTCTCCTTAATGAGAATACATGGACATACACACATACATACATACATTACATAAATAAATAAAATCAACATTCTTTTACATATATGATGACAGTTTTCTTTGAGAAGGACATACTTAGAATGTGGCATTAAGGTGAAAACTAAGCCATCTACAAGGTGCGGCACTGGCAGCTTTCCCCTTGAGAGACGTCTGTCTTCAAAGTGAACATCCTGGTCTTAAACTTTGAAGCTTTGACAGTCGACCCTAAGAAGTACAAGTTAACAGTTTAGTAACCCATTTGCTGTTTACTGTTATTTTTTGAGGGATCTTATTATTTTTTTTCCCTGCCAAATAAGAAATTTAGGAGAGAAAGTTCTTAGTTGTGAAGTCCTTTAAATAGCCTAAGCGACAAAAGCAGAAAGTGTAATTCCTGTAACCCAGGGGTCTTCATGCTGCTGTCGCTGATGACCTGATAGAGGAGATGGAGGAAACACTATGTTCCGAAAGGTTGCCTGCATTGGCAGGCTGCCCTGCTTTGCTTACTTTCAGACTCACCTTGACGCGGTTGCCCTTGTTTCCCTTATGAAACTTGACTCTGTCACTTTGCCAGAAGCTCCTAACTTGGGCACATGTGTATGTAGGTATAGATTTTGTTTTTGTTTTTCTTTTCCTTTAAAATTATTTTAGTCTTTCTCTTATTTTAACCAATCTGTCTCTGTTCCTTGCTTTTTGTTTTTTAGGGCAAAATAGTTTGTGTTGTGGCCAATCATGTTGGCATATAATATTGCACACAATATTTCTCAAGTCATTATTCTTTCTCATTATTACATTCAAACATTTATTCAAACATTATTTGAACATTTATTGGAAAGGATCCAAAATGTTTCTAGACCCAGTTATTATATTAGTCATATGGAGGCAGAGTCTACTTTCCTGTCTAAGCAGTACTTCCAAAGTGTATTCATCCCAGAACTTCCCTGTCATAAGAAGCTAGTTGGTTTTGTATTCATAGACAAAACAGGCGTCAGCAGGAAGTGAAGAGCGTGAGACCTGGGAGGCTGACACACCTTGGCACCTGATGTCCTTCCCTGCCTGCTGTGGTGGTGGCTGTACCTGGTGCACACTGTCATTCTGGCTGTGGGACTGTAGCATAGAAGGACAACTTTTTGAAATGCAATTTCTATAAATTGAAATTTATCATAAAAGTCCTAATGGAAGATGATGATAAGATGGCTTGTTTTATCATCTAACAAGCCATAGTATGTTTTATCAGGGTCTTTTAAAAGGAGCTGTGTGTGTAAAACATTTCTTTTTAAATATTGAAAATGTATCAGGCAATAAATCTATCTCAGGCATCATCCACCCTGAGCTAGCATATACATTCCTACAGGAAGCAAGATAGAGGATTTGGATACCAGTTTAGAGTTTTTATTTTTAAAAGTTGGTGTGTTTTTTTTTTACTTATTTAAATTTTTCCATGACAGTTGACACACAGTATCATATCAGTTTCAAGTGTACAACCCAGTGATTAGACATTTACATAACTTATGATGTGATCATCCTGGTAAGTCTAGTACTCGTCTGACACCATACATAGTTATTTGGGCCGTGACGTTTTCATATTTCCTATTTGAGTCAGTAATTCTCTTTTATTCTCCAACTCCTTGTTTTACTGTTTTAGTGAATAACATATGCTATAGCATTTCAGTGCCTTCTTTTTTTAAATATATTTTATTGATTATGCTACTACAGTTGTCCCATTTTCCCCCTTCACTCCCCTCCACCCTGCCTACCCCCTCCCACCCACATTTCCCCCTTTAGTTCATGTCCATGTGTCATAAGTTCTTTAGTGTCTACATTTCCCATATTATTCTTGCCCTCCCCCTGTCCATTTTCTACCTATTGTCTATGCTACTTATTCTCTGTACCTTTTCCCCCTCTCTCCTGATCTCCATTTCTGTGGTTCTGTTCCTGTTCTAGTTGTTTGCTTAGTTTGTTTTTGTTTTTGTTTTGTTTTAGGTGTGGTTGTTAATAATTGTGAGTTTGCTGTCATTTTACTATACATGGTTTTTATCTTCTTTTTCTTAGATAAGTCCCTTTAACATTTCATAAAATAAGGGCTTGGTGATGATGAACTCTTTTAACTTGACCTTATCTGAGAAGCACTTTATCTGCCCTTCCATTCTAAATGAAAGCTTTGCTGGATAGAGCAATCTGGGATGTAGGTTCTTGCCTTTCATGACTTGGAATACTTCTTTCCAGCCCCTTCTTGCCTGTAAGGCCTCTTTTGAGAAATCAGCTGACAGTCTGATGGGAACTCGTTTGTAGGTAACTGTCTCCTTATCTCTTGCTGCTTCTAGGATTCTCTCCTTCATTTTTACCTTGGCTAATGTAATTATGATGTGCCTTGGTGTGTTCCTCCTTGGATCCAGCTTCTTTGGGACTCTCTTGAGCTTCCTGGAAGTCTATTTCCCTTGCCAGATTGGGGAAGTTGTCCTTTATTATTTGTTCAAGTAACTTCCACCTGTTGCTCTTCCTCTTCTCCTTCTGGTACCCCTATAATTCGGGGGTATGTTGGAACATTTAAAGATGTCCTGGAGGTTCCTTAGCCTCTACTCACTTTTTTGAATTCTTGTTTCTTCCTTCTTTTCTGTTTGGTTGTTTCTTTTCTTCCTTCTGGTCCACTCCATTGATTTGAGTCCCAGTTTTCCTCCCATCACTATTGGTTCCCCGTGCATTTTCCTTCATGTCATTTAGCATAGCCTTCAGTTTTCCATCTAATTTGCAACCAAATTCGACCAATTCTGTGAGCATCCTGATCACCAGTGCTTTGAATTGTTCATCTGATAGGTTGGCTATCTCTTCATTGCTTAATTGTATTTGTTCTAGAGCTTTGATCTGTTCTTCCGTTTGGGTCTTTTTTTGTGTGGGGGGGTCTTGTCTTGCCTATTATGTAGTAAGGGGCAGCTCCTTAGGTGTTCACCAGGGCAGGTCAACCTTGTTGCTGGGTTGTGACGCTGTATGTGGGGGAGGGTCCAAGAGGGAACAGTGGTGCTTGCTCCTCTCTCTGCCAGATTTCAGTCCCTTCTGCCGCTTCCCCCAAGCAAACTGCGTCCTTCTGGTGCTGATTTCTGTGTGAGTGGGCTTGTGTACGTTCTAGGACCCTGTGGGTGTCTCCAGCGAACTCTCCTGTGAGGCTGGGAATCTCTCCCAGCACTTCAATCCCCACAGGTGTTTTCAATCAGTGTTTTGAGGCTTTATTTCCCCACACTGGAGCAGTGGGTTGCGAGGTCTGTCTCACTCCCCAGTTTCGCCTGGTTTATCTGCGGGTGAATGTGTGACTGCCCTGTCAGCCAGCCGCCTTGCGGGCCTCGCTGGGGTCTGCCTGCTGCCACCCCACACCCGGGGTCTGCCAGCTGCCTCCTGTGCACCCAGGGCCCGCCCACTAATGTCTTGCGTGCCCTGGGTCCATCAGCTGCTGCCTTACGCACATGAGGTCCGCCAGCCACTGCTTTTTTTGCTGCGATCCCTCTCTGCCCAGCTGCCCAACTCCACCCCTCCTACCCGTCTGGATGAACATGTCTATTTTAACTCCTTGGTTGTTGGACTTACATACAGTTCAATTTTCTGTCCGTTCTGGTTGATTTTTGTTTCTAAATTTTTGTTGTCCTTATTTTGGTTGTGCGAGGAGGCACAGTGTGTCCACCTGTGCCTCCGTCTTCTCCATCTTGGCCGGAAATCTCTTCACTGCCTTCTTAATGAAGGTACTTAATGGTTTACAGCAGTGTTAACTTTTCCAAACATGATTAAAAGGGTTAAAGTTTTGTTAGTGACCTTTTAAAGTCTTAAGCCCATTTTCTGTTTTTTCAAAGGAACTCCGTTAATTTTAACTCTTCTCAGAATTTGTAATCTTACTTGTTAGGACTGGTGCAGAATCTCACTTTCATTGATTGAGAAGATTTAATAAAAGAACTCTAGCTATGAATGAGATTCTGGACTCATTGTAAGATAAAATCTTGAGATAGAAAACCTTGTTTTCAGTCCAGCTTCTGCTCCTCTCCAGCTACGTTATTTGTTTTCATCACCTGTCTACAACCCTGCATAAGCATGACTGTTGTGAGAATTAAAATGGTATGGAAATATGCTGTTAAAAATGTCGTGCTGTACAAATATTACTACATAAACTGTTTTCAGACATCCTTATCTCTGTCAGAAGACTCATTTCTTGGTAAGTGGTTGATATGTTAATTAGTGATTATTATACACACATTTAGTGTAAGAATAGCTGTTCCCAGTGATGTATCTTGCATATAAGTTTACAAGAATAACCAACTCTATTTCTTATGGATAATCTATAATTGAGACTTTTTGATAATTAGTTTTCTGAATATGGCCTCATTAGTTCTGATTACACTTGCTTATTGAAAGAGGAAATGGCATCATCATTGTATGTCACTATACTAAAGTCAGTGTGTAAAGAAAGCATCAGACTCCAGCCTCAGAACAATGCATTGCGTGAAACTGGAGAAATTACGTTACCTTTTTGGACCTTGTTTTTTATCATCTGCTAGCCCAGGGAATGGACTAGATGATTATCTGTGTCACATCCAGCCTCAAGATAATAGAAGTTGCTATTGAGTGGTACACCTAAACCTTCATAGATTGTAAATCTCTAGTTTTCTATGGGACCAATCTTGAGATGTGGCCAGAGGCTCATTCCCTTTGTAAGTTACTACTTTTTAACAAAAAGACAAAACCAGAAACCGATATAGTCATGTAAAGGTTCACATTTGCTAAGCTAATAGTTTGACACTTAGCTCAAACTCTACTGAATGTTTTATTATTGGAGGCAGAGCGATGGGGTGGGGAGAAATGCTCAGTCTTCAAGGATCTGTAGTTTAGCTGAGTTCAAAGGAACGGAATTAACATGTGGTTCCGAGTGGAATGCACCAGGAGTTTGGAGTGGGCTGGCATTGTCAAGGGAGAGTGCTTGAGGTGTTAGAACTTGAGACTGGGAAGTAGTTAGGGAGAGAATTGTAATAGTGAGCTGAGGGAGGGAGCATGAACTTAGAAGATATACCTGGGCTGAGTTCGTGGAATCAAGACTTGCCGCCATGTTCTGTGTGTCAAGTGGAGATACCATTTCTCACTGCACAGGGTTGGTGTGAAGTGCCGAGCACACTGTCCCCTTCTGGGTGACCACTGCTGCTGCTCTGTCTGTTTTTCGGGGCAAGGGGAAATCATTCCTCCTGTCTGGTAAGCTGACCCTCTTTGGGGCCAGCTGTGACTCTTGCCCTTTAGCTCCTGTAGCTTCAGAAAGAGCATCTTATTGAAACAACCCATATTGCAGAAAGTAGTCAAGAGGGCTGTTATTTTAATGTCAGAATCTTTGAGTTTGGAGTTTGCAGACCTGGGTGCACACCCTGCTTTTGTTGGTTCACTGGCTGTGTGATTGTGAACAAACTACAGCAGCTCTTTGGATCTCTAAAATGTTCATATACACTGGTGACTTGGGGGAGCAGGGATGCACTATGGCCCGTAAGGCCTGCCCTGACGTTAAATTTAAGTGAAAAAGCTAACTGACATTGTGGAAAACTAAGGATACTGATACTGTCTTTTTTTATCCTCTTCCAAAGTAGACTGGTTCTGAATAGAATTGTTTTTAAGTTTTACACAAAGCAGATAGAGTTGCATTTCTCTAAAAACATCTATGAAGGCTTAAGTTTGATTGAATTAACTTTAAAACTCTTAAAACTCCAATGAAAAACACAACTTTCATCTTTGGACTACTGCTTTGGCTGAGTCTATCACTGTCTACACTGGAGTAGCTGTCATCTTTAGGCAGGAAAACATGAGTTTTTAGAGCTGCAAAACAGAAGCCTCCAGGACTGGGGAACACAGCCGTCTCCTGGTCTCCCAGCCCCTTCTGACTCTTCAGTATTTTTTTTCCCTTTGGGTCCTAAATCAGTGCCTTGTAAGGGGTAAGACATAGCAAGTCTCCCACCCAAGAGCCTTCACATATTTGAGACAGGGTTGTTGAGCCTGCTTTTCCAGGCAAGGATGTGAAGGCGGTGTTGTTAGAGCACATGTCATTCAGAGTCTGCCTCCTAAAATTTTTTGAGTGTCCATTTTTCAGGGAATAGTATAATCAAGTATGGGTAGAAGATAAGGTTTATAATTCAGAATAATGTAAAAATTCTTAGTTTAGATTCTACTGCTCAGTTTTACTGATAAGGGAACCAAGGCATAGAAAAGAAAAGAAATTTTCCCCAAGATCTCCAGACTTTGAACCTGGAGCTTTTCTTCTCTCTCTTGCTCCCATCGGTACTGAGTGTAGCTGAATGGTTGCCTGCTACAGGGGTGGATACTAAAAGTTGGTGTCAATCCTGTTTTTATAAGGTCTTTCCAGCTTTTCCCAGGAGATGGCGCCAGCCTTTTCCTTCACTCACAAATGATTCTGGAGCTAAACTGAATGTGCCCACTGGGAAGAGTTCTATGATTCTGTTCATCGTTTCTGAACATTTGCTATTTTACTTACCCTGTTTTTGTATTTTTTTTTTTTACTGAGCCAGTTATTCTGATTTATCAGTGACAAGGCCAAATCAAATTTTGTAAGCTTAAAACATGCAGTTCAAATTTGACAAGTTCTGTGCTCTAAAAGAAACCTTATCTTTAAACAAACATTCATCAGTGTTCTGAGTAATGACCTCATTTGTTTAGAAAGTTAGATAAGGAAATTATACTTTTCCTAGCTAGACACTATTATTTCACTAACTTTGAAATTGAAGAATTCTTATGTTTCTAACCAGACTATAGCAAAATCAACAGAATTAGAACAATTTCAATAGCTTCAAAGTGGATTATGACCCAAAAGCCTTCTTAATCCAGCTGTCTCTCATGAATATGTCCTGCCCTTTTTTGAAATCCTTGTCTCTTCTGACCACCATGTCTGCTAAAGGGCTTTGTCCTCCTTTCTTTCTGTTGTCCGTGTTTACTTTTGCTGTCTCTGTGCTTACATTTATAGTCTCTGCTTCCTATGTTACATAGAACACAGGGGCAAAACCTAACGTTCAGCCTGATTCAGGCAGCTTGCCCCAAACTGGGGGGTTAGCATGTAGAGGGAAGTCAAGAACACCTACCTGCTTTGCCAGAAACAGTGTCTGTCTTGGGAAACTTTCTAGAACCTCAGTAAAAGAGAGTGCCTCACAATTTGTGTCTTGAGGTACAGCTTCTGGCATTTTTTATTTTTAGAAGTTTTCAGAAAACCTTATGTTAGGAACATTTGACTAACTGCTTCATGCAGGTGACATCTAGGAGTCCCGACTTTTGCAAAAGAAAGTTGTCAGGTTTGGGTTTGAGCTCAGTAGACCAGAAGCAATGTTTCCTGAGCAGCTCCTTGCAGGTTAACTCATTTTAACCTGAATGACAGAGGGGCACATGGAGACTGGAGGAGAAGGAGGAAACCTTGTGACAGAGTGCTCACTGTGAACCTGGCAACTTACTTCCTTGTCTCTTTAACACTGATAGCATTCCTGAGGGACTCCAGGAGGTTTTCGGTTGGCTCCTGTCATGACTGTTAAGGGGCACTGCTGGGATCTGAATCCCAGTCTGTCTCCAAAGCCTATGTCTTTCCACCCACTGAGCCTCTTCCCATCCCCTGCTGGGATCTTAAAGATCTGTTTCTGTACATCACTGTTTTCTAACGTGGATATATCTGTGAAATCATCCAGCATTTTCTGACCCTTTTATTTCCACGTTTAAGAGCTGAGGCCCAAAGTTTGCTCAGTTAGTGTTACTCAGCTTTCTGGCTAGTATGTTTCATGATACTTGTGAACAGTGACTTCTTAGAGTCCAAAGGCATTGGTTTCAGAGAATGGTCTTACTCATTGCATGATGTGCGTGAACTGAGGAGGAGAAAAGCACTTCATCTTACATAATTCATTGCATGATGGAGCTCTTTTAAGAAATATGATACTCCTCTTCAAACATTATTGGGAAAAGCTATCCTGAACTAAAGTTTTTTTTTTTTCCTGATGAACAGGTCTGTGTCCTCCTTTCCATTATGTTACCTTGAATGAGACACTTTTGTACAGTTGAATTTCCTAAGGCTCATGTTGCTCATTTGTAGATATCTTGCCTTTCTCCTTACTTTCTGGGCTAGCTCCTTAGTTGGAACATGTAAATGCAGATCAGTGAGGCATGCCGAGAGGTGACTTTGCCAGTCATAAGCACTTTAAAAATATATGCAGTAGGAGAAAATTTGTCTGACCGACATTTATGAAGTACCTAATGTATATTGGACATTGATCGTGCTGGGTATGGAGGGTATAGAAAGATGGCTGAGATGGGAGCTTGTCTTCAAGGAACTTTTAGTCTAATGGGAGAGACAGTTTCAGTAAAACATGTAAGTGCAGTGATCAAGGTTTGCACAGAGGCTCTTCCTGAAGATTCTGTTGCTGTGAGTGGGCCCTGAAAGGTGAATTGGTCCAGCTGGGTGAAGAACACAAATGAGTGACATTCAGGAAGGGTGCAGGGATTAGACAAGGGCACTGAGATGAGGCTGGTCAGGCAGGTGCAGGGCATCCCCTCAGCTCAGTATTTACCAGGGCACAGTGGGAAGACAGAGGGCTAAAAATTCAACTGGGCAGGCCAGTGGAAGCCAGGCCTTGTTGGCCTTCCATGCTGAATTGAAGAACATGGACATGGTCACCAGGTTAGCATTTTAGAGAGATCATTGGAGTGAGCACACCCACTAGCATGCAGTAGACCAGGTAGGAGGGGTCCTCTGGATAGAGCTCTGCTTTCTGGCAGCCTTGGAGTTCCCAGGTTGGCTGCTGTGCCTCCTGGTAGCATCTCTGCTGTCAAGTCCCACTTCCAGTATTGTTGCTTCAGCAAGGCCTAGCTAATAGCCATCACATGTTTTATAGCTGCAGTCATTTGTATGTTCTCTGTCTTAATCCAAATAACTGTAAAAGTGGGTATTTTTTTATTCTTTATTTTATTGATTATGCTATTATAGTTGTCCCATTTTCCCCCTTCACTCCCTTCCACCCTGCCTACCCCCTCCCACCCACATTCCCCCCTTTAGTTCATGTCCATGTGTCATAAGTTCTTTAGTGTCTACATTTCCCATACTATTCCTACCCTCCCCGTCTATTTTCTACCTACTGTCTATGCTACTTATTCTCTGTACCTTTGCCCCCTCTCTCCTCCTCTCACTTCCCTGTTGCTAACCCTCCATTTGATGATTTTTTTTTTTACTGTTCATATTTTTAATCTTCTTTTTCTTAGGTAAGTCCCTTTAACATTTCATATAATAAGGGCTTGGTGATGATGAACTCCTTTAACTTGACCTTATCTGGGAAGCACTTTATCTGCCCTTCCATTCTAAATGAAAGCTTTGCTGGATAGAGCAATCTGGGATGTAGGTCCTTGCCTTTCATGACTTGGAATACTTCTTTC